>CAEFZY010065351.1:0-33374 GCA_903066815.1 Brachyrhaphis roseni | reverse complement strand
CTGGTCAACTGCTGCAGCAATGTGCTCCACAAACTCCATCACAGCTAAAGTTGTGGAGCAGTTGTTCCTGAAACCGTGTTGGTGCTCGTTCAGTATATTATATTTATTAAGAAAGGAGTCCAGCCTTTTTATGAATAATTTTTCCAAAATTTTTGAAAATTCAGCCCAAGTCTCCTCAGAGGACCTGATGTCTTTTAATAACTCAGAAGCCTACTAAACCGTGAATAAATAGATAAAAAATGCAAAGCAAAAAAAAAAGTCAGTGCTGTGTTTGCCATGGGAGTAAAGTTATGAGCAAACAAGAAGCTCTCACACAGTGCAGGGAGACAAACAGAGCCGTGAGAAGGATGAAGAAACAGACACGCATACAACTCAGAGAATCATCCCCAGTCCCAAGATCTCGCTTGCCTGCGTGTTTCTGGCTCGCTACAACACAAGACATAACTGAATGATTCATTAGCAGTCTTCGGCAGACATTGATGAAATGTCGACATAATTTGTGTTGTAGCAGGAAAATGTATATAAAAAGCAGTACAGTCGGCATGAAGATCCACAGTGGTACTGTACAGCAAATGTAACTCAACTAGTTGGTCCAGCCAGCAGGACGACACAGGTCATGTACACCTGAAATATATTCAGCCGAAACCAAATAGTCATTTGTGTCAATGTAACTGAGGAAATCAAAGCAATGAGGCCTCGCCTACCTCAGTAGGTCAGTGTCCACGATTCAGAAAAAGACTGGATATGTTGTACAACCCATGAGTGAGCCCCAATGCACAAGACATATAAATGCTCGTTTCATATTTGCCAACAGTTATCATCCTGATGATTCCATAAACTTTTAGGAAAATATTTGCAAACTAATAAGACAAAAGAGGATCTTTTTGGAAGGTAATACAGTACTTCAGACAAAGAAAATAATCATTGGAAGTAGTAGCTTAAAGTTCTTAGACTTCCCATAATTGATGAAATTATGAATTCTGGAATCTGTAACGGGGTTGATACTTTTTCACAGTACTGTAAATATTGGTGTATGGGCTGAGGCAGGAAATCCCACTGGAAAGTTACTGAGATTTTTGGCTACATGCCTCCTGCCCTCTGACCTAATCATTCTGGCTTTTTTTCCCTGTATTTTCTCCGTTTTTTATATTTTTGGTAATTTATTAAAATGAAAATGTTTGGAATGATTTCCCAGTAATTCCCCTTTCTTTTATTTTTTTTTTGTTTGTTCCACTTAGGATAACAGACTTCAGTAAACCCCTTTAACACTTAATTGTTTACTTTTCATGGCCACACCCGGTTCGATGATGTTGTGAATTGTTTTTTACTATGGCTGCAGCACCTGTTTTCACATAAATCCTGTATCCTGCTAAGCAATACGTTAGGCCCAAAAAGTTTCAGTCTTTTCATTGAGGTTTTTCCTGTTTCACTTTTCACTAAAACAATAATTTAAACCTATGAAGGGCAAGAAATGCAGAACCTGCAGTGTTTCTGTGTATTAACCAACATATTTGACATGTTGCTACACCTTAGTAATATCAACACGTGTTGCATTGTGCTTGCACCAGGTCTCAGTTTTCCCCACTGTGGATAATAAATGGACAAACTTGGAGGATAATATTACCTTATTTTACTGTGACAGTACATGCTGCAGTGACAACAGTACAGCACTACATATGTCTTGCTTCAGACTACCTAGATGATCAATTATTTAAATAGGGGAAAAGACATGATAGATATGTTTAATAAACAATGACAAATCTTGCTCTTGTTAGCTAAAGCAGATTTGCTGTCAGTGTCTTTTACTGTCTGGAGCATGGCGTTTTTGCTTCAGTGATGAATAGGATGTACACTTTCATCACTGAAGCAAATTACTCAAAATGTTTTTGTCTGTTTTTTTTTTATTATTATATAAACCATTACAGCACAAATATTACAAAAACACAAATGAATATTTGATAAAAGACATAGATTCTGATGTTATGGCTCGGTGAGTAAATATTCAAGACTGCACATGTATATTTATTCTATCTTTATGTTAGAAATAGAGATGCTGAATCATCCTCTGTTGAATTTTCATTTTATTTTTTGTGAATTTTGATTAATTTTAACGTCTTTTTTTTTCATAAACAATTCCACATTCTCTACAAAGGTTCACTAACCATCTGATGGTGAATAGTTCCCTCTTTTGAGCTTTTTTCACATAGTCAGATGAAATTAAAGACTGTGTGTCTTAAAAGCACCTTTTTACCTGCAACCCACTTATAATGCACACAATATTTTCCCTCTGGGAGTCCCTGAAACATTTAAATGACCATTTCTATTCAAGTGGCGTATATTACATTACTTCACCTCAAGCGTAGAAAAGACTTTGTCATACTTATAAAAAAGATACATTGTGCCTTGTTTGCATATGCATACTCTTGGATGACCTTGTGCTGTGCTCATATTTCAATGTTTTGTGTGTGGAGAGTAAAGCTGATACCAGCTGTGCACTTTGGCTAATTCTTCATTTGCAGATGTTCAAGCTGCCCAACACTGGCATCTAGTGGAGTGATGTTTAAAGTCATTTCTCTGGCTTTTTGCGTGTTTAGGTATCTGTACAAATTACGAGACCTTCACCTGGAGGGCGAAAACTACACAGAGGCTGCCTACACCCTTCTGCTGCACTCCCGGCTGCTCAAGGCAAGCTACACACACACAAACACAAGAGGATATGTTTTTGTTGTGTAGGGGTGCACCCGCTGCCTCGCTCGGCCTAATCACTTGTCTGCCTGCAACAAATGAGAGTTCTTTACTTGCTGATAAATGGTTGCTACGTCGCTGGCCTCCAAATGATGAAGCCCTGAGGTTAGTTTATGGCTCTGCGTTGGCCACTGCAGCCATATCACTATGGTGATTGATGTAGCGCACTTGCACAGTGATTGTGTTTGTGCGTGAGCAGATGTGCATGCGTGTGTTGGACTGTGTTTCACCTCTTTTGTCCCCTAATCATTGTTACGGGACGTTTACAAGCTCACAAAGGGGTCGGAGGATTTTCTTTCTGTGTTGTGTTAGTGCATCAAAGTCAAAAAATTCTACAGGTTTTTTTTTTTTACAAAACATAGTTTGCTTGCATGGAAAGTCATTCACATCATTAGAAACTTAAATCTTTAAAACATATGATGTAATTTAAAGATTTAGCAGATGTATATGGATGTTTTGACATATATCCTATATGTCTTGGTTATATCACAAAAGATTAATTTTATATAATTGTCAAAAGTTGATAAATAATATGTCTCTTTCTGGTCCAGTGGTCTGATGACATGTGTAGCCCCCAGTTTGAGTTTCATGGCTCCCAAACACAGCGACAACTCAAAGAAACACTCTATGACACCATCATTGATTACTTCGACAAGGGCAAGGTTTGTACTGACGCCCATGTATGCAATTGACCATGCATGGATAGTGTAAGTTATTATTCTTTAAGACTTAAGCATTATGTTTAAAGGTTTCCAATGAGTCGGGTGTAGAACAGTCATTAGGCCTGTTATTCATAAGATGGTTCATAAGAATTATAAACTCTGCTTCTATATATTAGCAGGCAACAGAAAGTTAGTAATTAAATTGTACTTAATAGACCTTTACACTTTAGACAAATACACATTGTAATTTAATGACAGCTTAATAATGACTAAGCTCTTTGTTATGTGTTGTCACAATACAGGCTCATTCTTTGTGTTCAAGAAGCTAGTTGTGTCTAATTATTCACCCATCATTGTCAGTAGCTTTCCAAATAAATAAGCAAATCTTCTAAAAAAGAAAAAAAAACCAGCATGAAAACTGTTCTTGGCTCTATTACAGAAAATGATAACTTCTCTGAGCTGATTTTATCAGCAGATCGTCTTGAAACTCACTGTTCTGTTTCTGTTCTTTGTTTTTTCGTGTTTTAGATGTGGGAAGAGGCCATCACTCTGTGCAAGGAGCTAGCAGAGCAGTATGAAAATGAGATCTTTGACTACGAGCTACTCAGCAAGAGACTGGTAATACATCAAAGCTTTAAACCTCAAATCAGCCACACAGCAGTCATGATCAATGGTGTGGCTGCTTCTCATATCCCCAGCTGTCTTCTGTTTATTTTCTTTATTGATATTTACAATGTTAGATTACTTGAAGGAAACAGCTTTGAAATAGTAATGGTTAGATTCTCCACAGGCTGTTGCTTGTTCAGACTGTGAATTAAAGTTTTGAGAAACTGAGTCAGCCTCTGAGGTTCATTTAGGTCAGGAGTGTCAAAGTCATTTTTATTTTTGGCCACATCAAGATTGTTAATGCTCTCAAGGTCGAGTTGGGCCAGAATGGATTGATAAAACTCATGAACGAACTGTTAAAATATTAATTAGTAGCTGTCTCTGCAATTGATAATTACTTTTTAACATTAAATAATATTGAATATTTTTTAACTTTTATCAATCCCTCCCAAACTTTGCAAATTATTTTTATGATTTCTTGCAATCAAAATCACAGTTGTTGTGGTGCTGATTTAGAAATATTTACAAAAAATTTTGTAATATTTGCATTTATGTATGACGTTTAAGTCAGGCTGAGACAGCAGTGTCGTAAAAGGAAAAAATACTTTTATCTGCAGGTGGGAGTTAGCGTCACTTAAACCAAATGTTTTTGACTATTTCTTTTTGAAAATTGTCAAAAACTTTGTATTTGTGTAAAATAAAATGCAGGAATCTGTTGATTTTGCATGAATGTCCACAAGCACGGGAATACAAAAAACTGCAGGGATTGAACTATGTCTAGAGGGCCACCTGAACAGATAGGGCTGGCCAGATTTGTCCCCTAGACCTTGAGTTTGGCACATGTGATCGAGATTGTACAAATGGTGTTGTTTACAGCACAGATGCATTTTCCAATTACATTAACACCTTTCAGCACACTTTAGATTTCACTTTTGATTAGACGCTAAAATTATGACTTTTGCTTTGGCGTTTGATTACTAATCACCATTTCAATCACCATTCTTAACTTACTTGAAGCTGCACATTAACCTGCTGTGATACTATTTTCTGTAACAGCTGTTTCTTATCTCGAATGCACCAAGTTACATACAAACTTGCAGCTTCGCTCCTCTTGTTCTGCTGCTTCCCTCACTCTCCATATATCTCACCGCTTCCCAAAGAAAACCGCACAACAATAGAAAAAACTCCTCCTTTTTTCCTTGTATGACTGCAGCTGCAGCTCTCTTAGCTGTTGCTGAATTTATGTGGTTATATAAATGACAGACATTGCCCTTGGATAAGGTGCTGGGTTTTTTTCTGCATCTATCACCCTCACAGGTCCAGCATTCTGCTGATGGTAGCTTTGTCATTGGCGTGAGCTGATTAAACTGCCCTGACTGCACACATTGCACATCTGAAACTCTCCCCCCGGACACATCCTTGGTTTCTCTCTTTATCTCTCCCTGCAGGAAAAACAAGCCAAGTTCTATGAGAATATTATGAAGATCTTGAGACCTAAGCCAGACTACTTTGCAGTGGGCTTCTATGGACAAGGCTACCCTCCTTTCATCAGGGTTTGTAGTTATATGTCCGGTGCAAATCACTAAAATTAAGGGCTATATCTCCATTTTGTGTGTTTTCTAAAAAAATAAATAATGTAAATGCAGTAAAAGTAGAAGTAAAAGTGAAATTTAAGCTTGCTGAATCTTGTAAAGCCTATTTTTTTTTTACATAAGTAGCACAACTATTATGTGTTATTTTCTTCCTGCTTTAGAACAAGGTGTTTATCCACCGAGGTAAGGAGTATGAGCGCAGAGAGGATTTCCAGAACCAGCTGATGAGCCAGTTTCCCAGCTCTGTGCGCCTTAACACCACCACCATGCCGGGAGATGACATCAAGAACTCTCCACTGCAGTGTATCCTTAAAGAAGCTAATATGCTTTAATCTTTATAAGTGCATACAAAGCAGGGAATATAATTGGAACAGATGGACTGCAGCCTTCCAAGACCAAAGAACACAGAAATGCACATATAATGGCACACTGCAGCTGTGTGGTACTAATAAACAATTGGGTCACTCAAGGAGTCTGAATCAATATCAATTGATATTGAATTAGGAATATCTTCATTTTTATAAACTGACATGAATTGCTGGGATTTACAAAAAATTGTGACATGTTTTATTCAAATACAACAAAATTACACCATAGTATTCTTTAGTCTTTCTTTTGAGATCTCATTCATTAGAAGGGACAGGAGGAAATAATAATAAATGATTTATGTACATGTACCTAGAACTTTTCCATATACTATTATGTTACAAACAAGAAATAAAGGTGTTGAGTGCATTTAAATTTTGACCCCAATTAAAAATAATTGATTGAAGATTGATTATTTGGTGCAATTTACAGCTGCCTGTCTTTTAGAATATATATCTAGCATTTTATATGGACAAATTCCTCACTGCAGAATAGCTCAAGCTAAGTTTAGTGGAAAGGCTTTGTAAACATTGTTTTTTTCTTTTTAGCTGGATTTAGGACTAGACTTTGATTAGGCCTTTATAAAATATCTTGTAATCATATGTTCTGATCCAATCCACCCAAATCTCAAAAGTTTGACAAACTTGTATTTCAAGTAATCCATCTTCCCTTCATCTTGAGCCTCGCTGTGTGTGCTAAAACAAAAAAAAAAAATCATGATACTGCCACCACCATGTTCCACTGTTGGAATCTGTGTGTTCCCCCTCTTCTCGCCCCCCAACACTGAGAAAATAAAGTGCAATTGTAAAAAGGCAAAAAAAATTAAATAAATAAGAAAATAAAGCAGGACAGACTGAGATCCGGACCTCAGGTCTCAATCAGAGGTGGTTTAAGAATAGCTTTTAGGTCAGTCTGTCCACCTTCAGCTGGGAAAACATTTTATCTCCCCAAGACTAAGATTAAGATAACTTAATCTTAAGTTATCTTAAGATAACTTAAGATAACTTAATCTTAAGTTATCTTAAGACTAAGATAACTTTGAAAATGCAAATACATGTTTTGTTCCTGAGATTTGAGGACACATTTTTCGTGCTGCCTTTAGGCTATGTGGAGATGTATTGTTTTATAAAATATATAATAAAAAACTTTTTGTTTAAAAGGAAACGGATGCATTAAATCTCTTAGTATGAGGTCTTTTACTGGTCTGAACGTAATTGTTTGTTGCATTCTTATAAATCTCAGCTATAGAGCTCAAATAATACAAATTACATAAATCAAGGTGGCACAAGTATAGAAGGACAGTGTGTGTCACATTCAAAGTATTGTTTTCCTGAGCATTTTGAATCAGATATTCAGTGTTTCACTGTGCAGCCAGTTCTGGAGATCCCTCCTCGCCTGAAAAACAAGCCGGTCCCTGACCAGATCATCAAGTCAGTGCTGTCTAACAACTCATTTCAATACAAAGAAGTGTGCATTTTTGCAAACACTGATAGCTCTGACTATAGTAATTTTCTACATCATTCTCTTATTTTTTATGCTTTTAATTGGTTTCTTATTTTCACCCTGGTCTCTGATTCTCTTTGTAGCTTCTACAAGTCCAACTATGTGCAGCGTTTCCATTATTCAAGGCCTGTGAGGAAAGGACCTGTGGACCCAAACAATGAATTTGCTGTGAGTTACTCCTTGAAAGTCGATTCCTAGCCTCAACCACTGGGACTGTGAAAGGATTTCAAGCGCTGTTGTAAATTTGTACTGCAGGCTGTAAAGCACACAATTAGAGGGTATAATATCGGCTCGTGTTTAAATATTTCAAAAGAGCAACTGAGGTAATTAGATAAAACGAAGGGGGAAGTGTTTGATAAGAGTTGAGACTGTTTGTACAAAATATAATCAAGTATTCACAAGTGTCAGAAACTTATCGACAGTTTCTCCTCTTTTTCTCTCCTCTGCTCTGTTGTGTTTCAGTCCATGTGGATCGAACGCACCACTTTCACCACTGTGTATAAGCTGCCCGGGATCCTGCGCTGGTTTGAGGCTACCGATATAAAACATGTGAGTCTGAGGGACGTGTGGTTTTATGCTATTTTTCACTTTAATCATGTTTAAAGGTGGTCAATCATACTTCCTTGAAGGATAGGACTATGGGCTATACAAAATATGTTCACTACATTTTTTGCACAAAATCATTGACTCAACAACTGGGGGGTTTGGAAACGGCTCATTTTACAGTGATCAAAAAAGTGTCTAGGCATTTTTTTTTTTTAAGCACTTTTTAGAAGCAGCAGAAACCCAAGTGGAAGTACAAAAATGTGCAGTATATGAATTTTGTAAAATATATCCTTTGATATATGTTTCTCAAATTACCTTCCTGATTTTTATGTCACAAACCATGGTGGCGGTGGATCTCTGTTTTTCCACACTAAGAAACTATTGAACAGTATACAGCTTATGCCTCTGTTACAGTCTGTGTTCAGGGCAGAAGTAGCCAGTTTATCTAAGTATTTTAAATTAAGGACAAATGGCGTTTTGATCTTTTAAAAATACTGAAGTTGGGGCGTGCTGTGGTGGCGCACGGGTTTAGCACACCCCACGTTTGGAGGCCTTAGTCCTCGACGTGGACGTTGCGGGTTCGACTCCCGGTCCCGACGACCTTTGCCGCGTGTCTTCCCCCCTCTCCTCGCCCTCCTTCCTGTCAGTCTACTGTCAAAAAATGCGAGCCACTAGCACCGCTAAAAAAAAAACTCTTCGGAGAAAAAAATGAAAAAATAAAAAAATACTGAAGTTTTCCTTCACTTCAAGGAATGCAAATCAGATTACTACTGCTCTTCCCCAACCCTCACCCCCACGGAGACTACTGTCCCCTACGACTTGCCCCAGGGACAGTAAACCACATGGCAAATTAAAAAAACATTTTCTTCATTAAGAACCTTCATTTGCTGATTTTATTTTCTCTTCTTTCCATCTCTGTCTACTTCCAGACTACTTTGTCTCCACTAGAGAATGCCATAGAAACCATGGAGTCCACCAATGAGAAGATTCTGACCATGATCAACCAGTATCAGGCTGACTGGAGCCTACCCATCAACCCACTCTCCATGTTACTCAATGGCATTGTGGATCCAGCTGTCATGGGAGGCTTTGCTAAATACGAAAAGGTATTTCAAATACTCCCTTTTATCATTTGATCATGAGTTACTTCAGTGGGTATAAGTCCATATGAATTTTAGCCCTTGAGCTTTTTAACATTTTGCTGCTGCTAACCTACAAACTGCAGTGTGTTTCTGGGTGATTTGACATGACAGACAAACACAGAATAATGCATAATTGTGATGTGAGATCTGATCTGATTGAAACTGGGGTGAAAAGAATGAGCTGTAATTTCAATCTCTTAATGCTGAAATCTAGAGGAGATGTGTAAAATAAAAAGCTTTTCAGATTTTTATTTGTAAAGACATTAATAATCATGTATCATGTTCCTTCACTACTTCATTACTTTATACTGGACAGTCACATAGACTAAATGAATACATATAATAGTTCATTAAATACATTTTAAGTTTGTAGTTGTTAATGTAAAAAAAATCATTGGGTATAAATACTTCAAGCAGACACTGTAGAAAATTATTTAGTAATAATTGCAGTCTGAGAGCCAAGAAAAAATTACTAAAGCAAAATTTGAAGCCAGAATGTTTCCTTAAAAATGACTGATCTTCAGGAGTTTGGCTGTAGATCAAAGACAGTACTGACAACAAATTAGTATGTCAACTCTTTACATTGTCCTGAAGCTTTGACAAAGATTTGGGACAAATTTTGCAGCAGTTAATTTTGTCTGTTTTATTTTAGTCTCCGTACCTCATCCTGGATAATAGCTTGTGCTAAAATACCTTTTGAATTTAAAACCCAACATTGCAACCTGCTATAGCTGATATTTTATGTGATATTCTTTAACCAAATCCTGAATATTTCTTCTCCGTCAGGCATTCTTTACAGAAGAGTACACTCTGCAGCACCCAGAAGATCGAGAGAAACTTCTCCGGCTCAAAGACCTCATCGCATGGCAGGTACAGAGCACGTTCAATCAAATATGTGGACATCCACCCTGTTTGTGGTCTTTGTTTGTTCTGGTTACATAATAAATTTTCATGTGTAGATCCCGTTGCTCGGTGGAGGAATCTCTCTGCATGGGAAGAGAGTAACAGACGACCTGCGACCTTTCCATGAGCGCATGGAGGAGTGTTTCAAACAACTGAAGAAGAAAGTGGAGAAGGAATATGGCGTGAGAGAGTTGGTAAGAATTAATTAGAAACAGTATAAAGGGAAAAGATGTAAAATTACTACTTGTGAAATCCACAAGTCTGCCCCTGGACGGCTGGTTGCAAGAGTTACTGTAGTGGAAATTTGTAATGAAGTTGTAAATTAGTCTACTCAGGCAAACTGCTCTAAAATACTCTTTAAACCTCTTGAGTGGCACAGTAGTTGAGATTTGTACTTTTGTAAGAAATTACACTGATATAGAAAAGACAATGATGTCTTGTTTTACTTAGTCATGGTTTTCTGTTATTTAATTTTCAGATTTCACTGTAGATTCAAAAAAGATGTTTTTTGTCATAAAAATTATTCATGCTTTACACCAAACCCTTCCTGTTGTTTTTATGCCCTTGGATTTCAACCATACGCTCATCTGAACCAATTAGGGCAACATCCAAGAAATATTACATTAGACTTCGGTAATATCAGACATTTATGTTTGGGATGGTAGGCTGTGGCTTACCTCTCTCTCTGCTTTACATAAGTGTTTTTCTTGTGAAGGTGAGCTACCATGAAGGTCCACCCTTTTATACAAAATCAGTACTAAATATTTTTTTTATTTCTCTGCGTCTCTGCAGCCAGATCTGGATGAGAGAAAGTCTACTCGTCCTCGCTCAATGCTGCGCTCCTTTCGACAATCCATCATCTCCATCTCTTCACTGCAGGGATCGGAATGTGGAACCCCAACCAAGGCTCATGCAGACCGGTAGAATAAAAGTTTACAGCTTTTTGACATTTAACCTGTCATCTCAAGCTGCAAAGATGCATTATTTACCAACAAAACAATATTGACGTCAACACTGATAAACGCGCTGCTAAAAAATATAAAATGAATACTTTTAGGAAGGAAACAAATCAGCTTGCAATGGAAAAATGAATTCATATATTTGTACTGATACAGAGTGGGTAATGTCTTGGAACAAATGGATTCCACTTCATTTAATGGAAATGAAACTAATCAGTCCTTAAAGAACTAAATTCAAAGACAACCCAAAAATCTATTTATTGTACAAACTGATAAAATGATACTCAGTACTTTTTATAACTTCCATATCTCTGAATACATTCTTGACAAGCACAATTGTATTGCAACAAGGCCTTGTTTCCAGAGCAACGTCCTCCCAATTCTGGACCAGGATGTCACCCAGTTTCTGGGTAATCTGAGGTACAACCTGACCTGAACCGAACATTTTATGTCCCAGAGGTTTTCTACTGGATAAAACACAAGCTCTTTTGAAATGCTGCTTATCTGCTTAAACACAAGAAATGTATAGTTTGGTAAATTTTGCAAAAGTAAAAATCAGATGTTTACTTCGTGGCTCTTGGTTACCAGAAAACGCCCTCATCTCTTAGCAACAGATTAACAACAAATATTGTTATTGTTCAAAAAAGATTTCCTCTGCTCTCTTGAAATACTACTTATCTTAAAAAGAATTGTGCAGTTGTTGAATTTTTCAGAAAAGTTAAAGTTTTGGGGGGGTTTTTTTTGTCTTTGGTGGTGGTGACTATATTATAAAACAGACATTCCACACAAAAGTAAAAATTGGACGTTTACTTCGTAGCAGTTCGTTACAAGAAAAAAACGCTCATCTCTTAACGCCAGTGTAACGGGTACCGGGGGTCCGGACCCGTCAGCAGCAGATGAAGCTGAAAAACAGCATACAAGTGAGCACATCGGAGACGCAGTCTGTTGTCACTCTGATTTCTCTCAGCTTATGAGAAACGGCAGAGCAACAGGCAGCTCAGAGTCTCCATGCGCCACCTACTGGTGAAACACTATTAACACACCCGTCGCCGTTAACCCCTGTTAACAATAAATAAAATAGCTACATAACCCCATAAACATTTAAAGAAATGCATGCTCCTTTTTTTTTCTATTGTGGGCACACACTAGTGAGTATCACACCAGATATATTGTTTATAAAACATAAGCTCTTTTGAAATACTGCTTATCTGCTTAGATACAGGAATTTACAGTAGATAATTTTTGCAAGAGTAAAAATCAGATGTTTACTTCGTTGCTCTTGGTTACCAGAAACTGCGCTCATCTCTTAGCAACAGATTAACAACAAATATTATTGTTTAAAAAAAACCCATAAAATTTCTTCTGCTTGTTTGAAATACTACTTATCTTATGCAATTGTGCAGTTGGTGAATTTTTCAGAATAGTGAAAATGTTGGGGGTTTTTTTGCATTGGTGATAAATATGTTATAAAACAGATATTGAACACAAACGTAAAAATCTGATTTATACTTCGCGACAGTTCGTTACCAGAAAATGCACTCATCTCTTAGCAACAGATTAACAACAAATATTGTTCAAGAAACATAAGATTTCGTCTGCTCTTTTGAAATACTGTTTATCTTATACTAATTAACAAGAATTGTGCAGTTGGTGAATTTCTCATAAAAGGGATTTGTTTTTGTCATTGGTGGTGACTATATTACAAAACAGACATTACACACTAAAGTAAAAATCAGATTTATACTTCGTAGCAGTTCGTTACCAGAAAAAAACGCTCATCTCTTAACACCAAATTAATAATAAGTAATATTATTGTTTATAAAACATAAGCTCTTTTGAAATACTGCTTACCTGCTTAGACACAAGAAATTTACAGCTGGATACATTTCGCAAAAGTTAAAATCAGATGTTTACTTTGTGGCACTTGGTTACCAGGAAACGCACTCATCTCTTAGCAACAGATTAACAACAAATATTATTGTTAAAAAAAACACAAGATTTTTCCTGCTCTCTTGAAATACTGTTCATCTTATACTGCTTAAGAATTGTGCAGTTGTTAAATTTTTCAGAAAAGAGAAATTTTTTTCATTATTTTTATTCTCATTATAGTCATTGGTGATGAAAATATAAAAGAGACATTCAACACAAAAGTAAAAATCTGATTTATAGTTTGTGGCAGTTCATTACTAGAAAAAACGCTCATCCTATGCTTTGCTATGGCATTCACCAAAAAAAAAAAAAAAATCAAAGTTTTATATTTACTTAATTAATTTAATACCCTTATTATATTTGGCTTCAGAGACAAATACTTACCTATATATGAAATATTTTATTCCATATCTTCCATTTCTTAATAAATCCTCCCATACCTAAATTTATTGAGGAAGTAATCCTCTCCATTTTATAATTCCAATGGATTCCTCTTTTATTGGAGTTCTTATTTTGCTATCCCCTTATTGCTTTTGTACCAGCTGCTAACATTATTTTTATCAAATGTTTGTATTCCAAGTACATTTTAGATAGCTCCTCCCAAATATATTATGAAAATCTATATTCTGTATTCTGACCAATAATTAAGTGAATAATTCCAGCGAACTCCTGCCAGTAAGGCTGGAGAACTTGACAATCCCAAAAGACATGAAATGATCCGCCATTTGGTTTCCACACTCCCTCCAACATTGTCTTGTGTATAATTGGCCATTTGTAGTTTTGCTTTAATTTAGGGGCAATAAAGCAACGAATAATTATATTTTCATGTAAATTCCCTCCATCTGCATGAGCAATCCTGTTACTTAATGGAAGTCAGCGCTCCTCCATGTGTTTTACCTCCCCAAATCATCACTTATCCCCACCAAACCAGCCGTGCTGCATGATGAAACAAGCCTCATAGTCTCCTTCACAGCTCCTGACATCATATCACATATGTCATTCATGCAAAAGGTGAACCATCTTTCCTGTGTGAAAACAGAGAGCAGAGGGCTCCCTAGAGGAGCCACCCTCATAAAGTCCCAGCAGTGTCCTGCTGGAAGTCATTCTGCAGGGTCTGTTAGAGATCATCCTGGTCCTATTGATAGGTGTGCTATCCACCTTCCCTAGAGAAACTGCCTGTCTCACAGGCTGCCCTTCATAATTTGTGGGAAACACAGCAAATGTTCTGTAGTTTGACTATCATTATAACCTCTATAGAGTCAAGGTTTCGCCTCATGCTGGCAGTAGTAACACTGACCATCGAAAACCTCCAACTTGTAAAATCATTCCTGTTAAGGGACGTGTCTTATTCTTGCCCCTCTACTGCAAATGTTGCCAGTTTTAATAACACTAAAGTTACTTATACTGAATAACAATCACCTCTGCTACTAAGTGGATAAGATCAATATATTCTGGGTGTTGAATGGACTTGAGGCAACAGTCTGAATAAAGCTGTTTTTTAATTTGTCTTTTGAGCAGTGTGTATCCCAAGATAGTATTTAATAACTTGTGCCTTTTTTCTGTCTCTTTTAAGGGACATCCCTGAGTCACCAAATTCCTGGTCCTCCACTCTGCCCCGCTCCAGCGGTAGTGTTAGCGTGAGCATAGGTGAGGAGGGCGTGGTGACGGTGGGTGATGCAGAGGTCAGACTGAGGAAGAGCAAGAAGAAGAAGAAAAGAAGCAGCATGATTTTCATCTCAGAGGAGAGAGAAAGGACGAGCACCCTGGACTGCAAACGGGTGAGCATTATTGGCTGTAGAACAAGACAGAAGATTATAAGGACATGCACTGTTTAGTTTTCTGATCTCTGTCTCCCTCTAGCTGTCCAAGAAGCAGGAGTTCCGCAGCGACACCAATCTGTGTGAGCCAAACAACGAAAACGTGCCGCTGACCAATGCCAACTCTCGATCCCTGCCAGCCATCACAGGTAACAGAAGCACTGAATCATCTGAGCCTGGACAGTGATGTCAAAACAGAAAGTCATGGCCTGAGAGAAAATGTCAGGCTGGAAAAAAAGACATGTCCACTGCTGGCAAGCATGGAAACGTGGCTCTGAAAAACAACACACAGCCAAATGTGAGGCAGAAAAGACACACAAATGTTGTAATGTTTTAGAGAAATGCACCAATACTGTCCAGTTTCTGTCATTTTCTCACTTACATGACCTTGCACTTGTAGTGGTGCATCACAGCACTGTTCACTGACGCTCTGCTGGCTTTTTGCCACGTTCAGACAAGCTGAGCCAGCACAGGTGGCCATGTTAATACACCAACTGTGATTAGTACTGCTGGCCACATCTGAGCAAACATACTTCTCTAGCAGTAGCAGATAATCATCAGCAGAACAGCTTCAAGAGCAAAAATGTTTTCCCAAAAGTATTTTACTGAAGAAAAAAAAAAAACACAGTAAATGCAGAGGAATTGTTTTTAAGATAATAAAGCACCGAGTCGTGCTTCTTGTTTTCTGTAGGTCTGTCTTTGTCCGTGGCTGGTGGGGGAGAAGAGGTGGACGCAGCCAAAGCCAAAAGGGACAGCAAGAACATGTGTCCCTCCGGGACATCTGACCGAACAGCAGATAGACGCTCAAAGGGCGTCATTAACCTGCTCTTTAAGTCCAAGGTAGACAAACATGACAACACGTTTAATCATTTACAGTGGCATATTAATTAGACATTTGTAACCCGTAAAAAACATGTAAGAGTTAAAGAGAAGTTAAATTATTCAGTAGCTAAATCAATTGGACGGTGCCTTGCAGTGCACCGTCCTGCAAGGACATGCACAGTAATAAGACATTATTACTGTCTTCATCCATTTCTTTGAACATATCATTTATACTGCGATCCAAATGTACTTTGTATGCATTTACATTTTCAGCTCTCTTAAATCAAAATTGTTAAGCAAAAACAAAAATGTGAAAGATAACATTCTGTTCATAATCATTTATTTTGATTGCATTTTGCCTTCATTAATGAAAGTTATATTTACCTTAAATTGTCATGCTTGTTTTAACAGAGCTCCAGATCAGAAGATCCAAAGCCCAGTGATCCAACCAAGGACGCTGACAATCATTTCTGAAACGTCCTTCGATAATCTTCTGTTTGCCTTATTCATTTATCTGCACATATTTTGCGACAAGGTTTAAAACCTCCATCCATATCCAAATTTCCACATCACTCTCAGTCTGTCTGTCACTCCCAGCATCTCTGTCGCTTAATCGAATTGATTCAAACTGTCAATAAAGGCTTTTTTTTATTGGGAGACTTTTTTTCCCCTGGTAGTTTGAATGACACTTCACAGAAGCTAAATGCCACCTTCCAGCTTTTGAATCAATTAAGCTTCTACAAGAACAAGCAAACACAAACCAGCCACCTGATGCTGCTGATTAAAAATCTTCTTACAGGTTTCAGCCCAGTGATGACGGACAGTAATGAGAAAGTGATAATTCAGTAAAGCGGAAAGGGTACCATGTCCTCACGTAGGACTCCGAGCTGGAATAATATGGCAAACAGCTTTGATGCACAGATTCAACAAATAAGAAGAAAAAAAAAAAGTCGACAAACAGTGAGATTAACCTGCTGTGCTGTTTCTTTCATTCTTTTAAATCCATTTTACTTTTTTTGTATGTTTGAGGTATTATTTGTGAGACATTTCTTTAAAATAAAATCAGACTGTTGTACGTTTTGTGTAAACCAATTCAATATGCTGTGATGTTGGATTCACTTGCAAAAAGTCTTCATGCCCCTTGTACTGTTTCCTATTTTCTCATATTGCAAGCACAAAGTTTAACATGAAGTTTTTATCTTTTGTGTTAAATTGGGATTTAATGTAAAAGACCATCTGGGAAGAGCACATGTCTGAACTGTGGAACGGAAAGGATGCATAATTAAAGAAATTTATCTGTAAAAAATCTGAAAACTAAGGCATGCTTTTGCATTCAGCACTGCTGACCTAATATTTTGTAGGAACACATCTGTACTGGTGTTGCTCCAACAACATGGTGCATAGATAAATTTTATTATATATTATTTGCCCTAAAGCTCAAGCACAGTCAGATTAGATGGAAAGTAGTTGTGAACATGCATTTTTAAGTCTTTCACATGTCAACTGACATGTTCTCCTTGCCTAACCTTTCTGTTTAGGTAATTGGATGGTTTGGTATGTTTGTGCTATACTTTTTTCATTTTCCACTGATGGATTAAATAGTGCTCCATCAGTTGTTCAAGGATCAAGATATTGTTTTATAGCTCAATCCTCCTTTACATTTCTCCATAACTTTATCAATGACCTGTCAAATGTGTTTATTTATTTATTTATTTTTTTACTTTCACAATGCTATTTGCATTTTATTTAGCAGTGTCAAGAGTAGAGGGGTGTGTAAAGAAATGTCAGCTACTACATTTTTATTATAAAATCTCAATAAATTCACCAACATTAGTGGCTATAACATTATGCTTTTACAAAGCCCATTTCAAAGAAGTTGAAACCTAAAGTTTTTAAAATAAAGCACTAACCTCATCATCTACTGGCCTTTTACAGGACTGGCCACCTGACCTTAACAATACAGTCAGGGATTTTGTTTTCATTTACTTAAGCTTTCTACCCAGAGGCGAGTATGGTGTCCCTCTTTTTGTGCTAAATCTGAAGCTTGAAACCTTTGCTGTGTAAGGTTGTTTTTAGATTTGTAATTTGTTTCTGTGCTTGTAGATACCACTCCAGGGTTACAGTGAATAATTTACTCTGTGAACAGGACCATTAAAAATGAAAAAGCAGCCCAAGATAAGGCCAGTCAGCAAGGACGATGTTGGTGAACCACACCACGTCTGAAGAGCTATTTTGGGCCAAAAGGGGAAAAAAACGACAAGCAGCTCAGTGGGTGGTGAGCAGATTTATTCCTTTATCCTTTCAAAGGAAAAAAAACAATCTGGGAGACACCTGATGGCCCATAGGTCGGTTGTGCAGCTTAAAGTTTGGTACCTGTGGGTTGGTCCTGGCTTATTTTAAATCCGCACAGCTAAACCACTCAAAGCCCTGACAGATAGTGAGCAAATGGAGTGGGAAGGTTATTGGCTCTCATCCTGCCTTCTTAATTGAATTTAGTGACATTTTAATAAAGTCATTTTGCTCAGTTGTTGAAAGGAGCAGACAGACAGCTGCATTAGATGAATATAAATTAGTAGTCTGCATATTCAGACAGGAAGCTAATACCTCCACTGCTCTGGTAAAGTGACATTAAGTGAGAAAATATAATTTCAGATTAGGCTGTTTTAATGACGCATGGATTGGATGGGTATCTCACATTTGCCCTCTGGAGGTTTTATTTCCTCACGACTCTCTCTTGGCTCTGTACTCAGGAAGTACATGTAGCCAGGAGGTGATTAAGAGCAGTCGAAGCATGGCTTCCCTACCTTATTAATGCTACCATTAGCTGCTTTCACACTGACCACAAGGCTTCCCAACAGCCAATTTAAAGTTGCACAGTAGCGATTTAAAAGTCTTGCGAAGTCCTGCCCTGTGACCCTCTAGTCTGGAACATGGAGTTTTTGATTAAACCACGACACCAGTCAGTGATTTCACTGCCAAAGACATACATCTTACAAAAAAGATGGATTGAGTGGCTGGCAAAGTGGAAAGAAATGCAGTTTATTCTCATAGGAAATAATGGTGGTGGATTGCTTGAGTGATTGTGACCAATGAAATTATTCTGAACCATCTGTGAATTCATATATATATATAGATATATATATATAGAGTATGTAAAACTAAATTTCGTGACAACATGAATAACAGCCTTTAAATGCAAGTAACAATTCTTGCTGGCAGGAGATTTCTCAGATAGCTAATCCATCATATATGCTGTGTTATAAATGTTGCCTCTGTCTCTGACAGGAAGGAAATTATTTCCTCCTGGCTCATGGTTTTTATTTACAAAATGTTTTTGATGCTGTAATTAATAAATGTCATATTATGGATGGACAGGACTGCACGGTGGAGCAGTCACTAGCACTGCTGCATTGTGGCAGAATATGTCTGGGTTTGTATTTGGACGATGGAGTTAGCTTTTTTTTTTGTTTGTTTATGCTTGAGTACAGCTAAATATTAACAGTAAAGTTGAAAACTGATAGATATTCTGTCTTTCTTTATATGCCTGAGAACAGCTGCAATTAGCCTGAGTCCTGCTGGGTCTTCTTTAGAATAAAGAGCATTTGATGTCAGAAGAAAAGAGGTAGTAATTTTAATACAAAGATACAAAACTGTATTGCAGAGAAAGCTGGTAAAATTCCAGCTTGCTTAAAGAAAATTAGAGGTTATACCTTTACTTTTAAGGTTCCGTCATAGTAACATGAAAGAGACCCAAAACTGTAGTTAAATGATTTATCCACTAGGGGGCAATAACACATAGCCAAAAACTTTCAATTATTCGACTCTCTACATGCTGGTGGTTAATGTATGAAGGACAAGATGAAAGTCTCCAAATGTACCAATAGGTTCTGCACAATGGACTGGTAATATTTGCACATAACAGACATAGATGATCAAACATGCCCTCAAGGTGTGGTGCAAGAGTCTGAGAGGTTGAGAAGTGGCTTTGTCTGTCCAGAAAGTTTGAGTGTTTGTTCAGTCTGGAAAGACAAGCTGTCCCTATGGGAATAAAAGCCTCAGTGAGTTCTGACTTCCACCTGTGATTACAACCACAAAGCAACGTCAGCTACTGCATCATGACATACTTCAGCACATATCCCTGACAGGCCAGCATCATTTTCAAGTTTACACACGTCAGCTACATTTTAAAAGGATAACTTTTCTGTGGAGCTAGTGTATTTATGAAATACTGCTCCACTGCTGACCACTGAACCCTGGAGCTACAAACAACCTTGCAAGCACTAACAACTTGCAATACCGCTTGAAGTTTCGGCTTAACTTCTGGCTAAAAAAAGAACAAAGGGCACAATGAGCGTTATCCTTTATGTTTTATACATGAAATGCATTGCAGCTTCTGTTTAACAGTCAAAAGGCAAGAATACAGTTAAACTCATGCACAGAGGGCAGTTGTGCTGTTCTTGCAGACTGGCTTTTCTCAGCACTATTTTGAATTAAGTCTCTCTTGTTCTTGCCAAGGTCTTAAAGTTTAATCTAGTGGTCTTTGGGGTGTTTGTAAAGGAGTGAAATGAAGGAGTTGGAGTCAGTGGCATTTTGTAATTTTATCCTTGGACACAGATCAAATTGAAGCACACAATCTCCTCCTTCATATTTTTTAAGTAAAATACAAATGTGTTTCCCCAAATGTAGTGAGAGATTAAGTTCTGCTTTCTCTTGGAATCTGTTTTGAAAATGTTAGAATTATTGAATTGATAGTAGCACTCTTACCACAAGTGGTCAGAGTTTATATTTTCAGCCTCTAGAGTGCAGTGTTGAAATATTCCAGCGACAGACTCTTGATCAATTCTTGTCTAGCAGAAGTTGATGTGTTTGGAGCACAAAGTGTTGAATACCCTACAGAACTCTGTAAATCAAGGCAGATAACATGCCCAACCATCCTCACCCTCAACTCCTTTAGTGTCAGTTTCCTTTCCTCCCCACACCTCTCTGTAATTGCCTGGCTCTTCCTTTGTCAACTCTTTTCCCCTCTCTTGACTCATTCTGGCCTGTTTTGCCCTCCCCAATGTTATTCCTCCTGCTCTCTCTGACAAACAGCTGATAGGGAAGCAGGCACCAGAACAGTAGTGTGAGTTTTAATGGGTCTCCCTGATAAAGCCCTATCTGACAGCTGATCAAAGAAAGCCACGTTGCTCACATTCCTTGGTTGTAGGGGGTCACTCAGAAGGTTGAATGAAAGTAATACAAGAGGTAAAATGTCTGGCTGCAGTCTGTTCTCTACGTATGTCACATTTGCCTGTGCAGCTCTGGGATTTGGGAGGAAAATAGTCTACAGATTCTATAGTGCCTCTGGAAAACAGAATAAAAAGTGAAAGATGCCACACCTTTGCAGTAACACAATAACAGCAGAAACTGAGAAACCTTTACCAATCATTTCTGACTTTGACCAGAAGTGTCTGTTTATATTCACTGTCATTTACTGGATTGAAGTGAAAAACAATCTTTATTTTCAATATAAATCATTGATTCATTTGGTTGTAGAAAAAAGAAAGAAATCTGTGTAAACTACCAAACTATTGAGCCCAAACACAGGGAGATATGCAGTGCAGCACATTTCCCTGAAGAGCCATTAACCCACAACTCAGAGGGGTTATGGTGTAGAAAAGAGACTTTAAATAGACTGAAAAATGACTCAGGCATTAAGTGGTGTAAAATACATGAAAAGGGTATTACCTCTTTGCAGGATTAGGGTACAAGAGGACAGTAGTTCAGATTATCAAACCTTCTCTGGATGGTGTCCTGAAAAGGGGGGCCATTTTGGGATTAAGTGGTTCTCCTAAGGGAGTTCAATGCCCACATAGAAAACAATGGAGTAACCGATCGAGAGGCGTGTGATTCAGAAGAATTACCTCCTCGATGGGAACCCAATCTGTTCTATTGTTGGGCTAATATGAGAGATACAGAATGTCCACAGCTAACACCAAAAGTTGACTATCGACTTCTTAATTGTATCATCAGACCTGTGGTGTTATGCTTTGGAGATCCTCAGGTGAACAGAGAAGCTGTGAACCAATCACCACCTAGAAGTGAGTTGTATCTAGTGGCAGGGGAGGCTGCTTTTTGAATATTTGACTAACTCCTATCAAACTTTTTCATATGCAACACTGTGTGCAAAAACTAACATACTTCCAACAATTTTCCAAGCTCTTGTTAGAAATGTATTTTTCTCAAATACCTGAACCTAAATTCAGTCTTGATTTTACAACTGAAACAACTATCCAGCTCCATAACACATTTATTGTCTACAAGACGATGTGAGGTCAGCACCTTCTCCTTGGTTTGATCGGACAGCTCACCAGCGGTTGAAATTGAAGTCTGGAAAGTAGAGTCCGTGTCATCTTGAAGCTCGTTTCATTAAAGAGAAACTAACAAGCATGACATTCACCGGTAGCAGCAGGGTCCGACAGCGGCAGAGCGGTATCAGTGGGTTAGACATCGACCACGTAATTGGTGATGGTTGTACTGTCTGCAAGCTGATGCAGTGAGAGATTCCACAGGAGAGCTGTTTGTGTGTATGTGTGATCTGTGGCACTAAATTCCCTATCAGATGTCTGGTTGGCATAATGATGATCATGATCTGTGTGTGTCAGCCAAACAGTGGCTCACATGGGGACAGAAGTAGATGGAGGTGAAAAGGAAAGGATTTGTTTTTGAAAACAGAAAGATGCTGGTTTAGAATCAGGATATATTGGAATTGAAACGATGTAAATACAATTTTGCTTTAATTGAAAAAAAGAAAAGTGTTTTGCACACACTGGAAAAGGAAATCAAAAATGTTTCTTGCTTTCGGAGTATGTACATTTTTAGAGACTGTTTATTACTTTCAGAATCAGAACTTTAATCGCACTAAAACTAGTAGCTCTAAACAATTTAGGAATGCTTCCAATTGAATGATTTACAACATTTGAGTTAAATGAAGATATGTCTGTGAGTGTATTTTAAGGCAACACCTCAGACACACTGCTTCCTTGTGTGACATCTTCATACAATAATAAGAAATCAGCCAAGATGTCAGAAACAGAATCTTGAATTTTCATAAGTGTGATTCATCCTTGGGTACAATTTTCAGGTGTCTGAAGGTCACAACTGTTCAAACAATTATTTGACAATTTAAGCATCATAGTCCTTTCCTGCATCATACCATGCAGGAAAGGACTAGTTCTGTGTCCAACAGATGTTTGGGTAAAAATGTGTATCAACCTTGCGAAGATGCTGGCTGAATCTGAAGCCTCAGAGATTATATTTTGCAAATGACTAAGGGAAAAAGAACTAATTCTTAAGTTATGTGCGGTTCCATGAAATTAAACTAAAATTTAATTTCCAACCACATAGGGGAAGGCAAGAGGGGATGCTGACAAAGCCCTGACCTCAGTAGCATAGAAATCTTTGCAGGTGAAGCTGAAAAGATGTGTGAGAACACTGAAACTACAAACTATATAGGGAAATATTGTGCAATGCTTATAGAATGATATCAGAAAATCATGACCCAAATCACTCAGTTCAGAGTTCAAATCCTTTTACATACCTGGTTTTAAGTGTTGTCTTCATCAACATGCTGCAAATGTTATATTGTTCCTTTATATTCTGTTTACACATACCTTGTCTCTTTCTAGTGTTAAATTAAATTCACATTCATGTAAAGCTCTATTTATCTTCAAGATGTTGGATGCAGCTGTGTTCTTGTGTCTGCAAATTGCCTTCCCTTCAAGGCCGTGACCTGTGGTTCCTCACTCTGTCAAGAGATATGGTCAGCTTAACCACAAATGGTGCTCAACCGTGCTTGAAAACTGGCCTGGCTAGTTAAGATCAGGATTTGAGGGAGTGAAGTTGAAAGCTTTTTGTGGTATTGACAATCTGTAGTGTAAGATTAGTTGTCCTGTCTTTTACCTAAATGAGTCTGTTTTCTTCTAACTCTGACCAAGGTACTCTACTCATCCATCGATTTCTAAAGGAGAATTATGAATGCGCAGGAAATTTGTTGGTGAGGTGGGTTTAACTTTATGAGGATATTTCTTCTTCTTGTGAAGTTTTCCATTTTCATATATAAAAACATTTGCGAGACTGAGCTGCACGGCCAGTAGCTTAAGTCTAGATTCTCAGACCCATGCATCTCAGAACATACAAAGGATTATGCATAAAGAAAAAACATTAATTGGTGCTGCAGTTACATCCCTCAAAAGCCGAGGTATTTTTTAATCAATTTCTGATTTTTGTCTTGACTCTTTTAAATATTTTCTATTCTATTCTATTCTACTCTAACTTCTTCAGCTCATCCAGGAGACACCTGATGAATTTGTTTGTACAACGTTTCCAACATGTTCTGTTTTGGCTCCAAGTCCTCCTTTTGGGGAAATCCTCCTTAGGAAAGGATTACTTACCTTAGGAACTTAGACTGACTTTGACTGGCTTCTTTCAATGAAAAGAAGTAGCAGCTTTGTTCTTTGTTTTTTTTCCTAACACACAAGCAGTTTTCTCTTTTTCCTAACTGTTAGCCAAGCTTTTCTGCAGAGTTGTTTTCACAATCAAATTTTAGTTATTTCCCACAACTCTTGGCCATAAGTCAGGAATGAAACATCAATCTAAAAGGCTAATGGTTTTTGGACTCTGCTGTTTTTTGTTTTGTCTTGTTCTTCCTTATCCAGATTAGAAATGCCAGCATCCCCTCATAGATATAGAAGATAAGGAGTTACTCTTTGGGGGCTTTTACTCACTTAGTCCTAGAAAGAATGGGTCCCCGAAGCCCCACTCACTTTGAGCTGTATGCCCTGTGGGAATTAAAAATGATGTGCCACCTTCACCTCTGACAAATTCAACTCTAGTAATTTAGACTGCTTAGCCTGCTTGGACCGACCTCACATCCAGGCTGCGAATTTCTTGTTGCTTCTAAAGGGTATTTTCTTTCTGACTCTGTAATCGATCTATTATGGTACGGTGAGTTTTAAGTTGGTTGGTTGTGTGGGTTTTAGATTTCCTCTTCTTTCTTGTTCTATATGTTTTCTCCTGTTATTCTCCCTCATTAGGTCCCCTTAGCTGTTTCAGTTTCAGGCTTTCGACACCCACTGCCATCCGTCAGTAATCAGAACATCTCCCAGTCATCCAGCAATCACATTCCCCGTTTCTCTCAGTTCATTGTCAGATCCTCTTGTTGCTAACCCATGTCTAGCTCCTAGTCTTCCTATGTGTAATTCTATTTCTATTGACTCTTGTCAGCTTTTTTGAGAACCTGCAGTTTAAATATTTACTCCTCCCCAGCATTTAATTGTTTTATTTTAATAAACTTAAAGAATTTGTCCTGTGTGAGAATCAAATGCTTTTGATGTGTGCTTAAGGGCTTGTGTAAAAATGTGGTCATTATTAGAAAGCAATTCCAAGTTGTCATTAATGTAAAATGGCTCCAGTGACCCACTGGTGAAATGAGCGTATACGGCCTGGAGGGAATTACCATGGGTATCTGACTGTCTGCTCTCTGATTAGGCAGTCGCCACTAGAGGCCTGGTTGCCACAGTAACTGTCCTCTGTCACCTCATCGTCTTGTTCCTGCTGCTCCTCAATATCTACACCGTTTCTGCTCTTTTTAGATGGTTTTCTTTTCTTTCTGTTTCCGAAGGAGAAATGTTTGCCAACACGCTCTGGATGAGCATGTCTTTTAGTGCCTTTGTTTGTATTGACAGGAAGTGTTGGGGTGTGTAGGTGTGTGTGTGTAAGTGACAGGGCAGTTCTCCCAGGGTGGCCATTGCTTTCCCTGTTGATGGACTGTGATGCCAATCTGTTGCAGCAGCTAAAGTCTGTCAGTACCAAACTGAACAGACAGAAGGAAAAAAAGACTTTTCCACATTATTCTTTATTCTCTGCCAATATTTTCTTTTTCTCTCGCTGAAGTTTATTCATCTGTTTTTATTTATTTTTTGTTGCTTTGCAAGTGTGATCAGCATGTTTCTTTCACTGGTATGCTTCATGAAAACAATAAGAGTAAGAGTCCTTAATAGGTCTATGGATTAGTGAAAGAGGAGCTCAGACTGGTGATAAATGCTACATTATGCTTAGGTTTTATTTAATGAACATAACTAATTCAGATTTTAATTTTTTTAGAACTACCTTCATCTGCAGTAAGCTACCATGTAACTTTGTCATAGATGTCATTGGTTTTTGTCGTTGACTTGTTCAACTTCTGCATTTATTTTAATGGCCTCTTCAGAATCTCACCTCTGGATTTCAAAAAGTTGTTTTTATCAGACCACTATCTTGTAGATTGACTGTACTTGTGGTTATTATCCTGTAGCATGACATTATTTTAGCAAAGCTTAAGTAATCAGGGAGATTTCTTCACACTTGACTTAGCAAAAATTTGTATTTCAAGTGGGCTAAATGACATCAAAGTGCCCAGGTCTGTGACTGTAAAAAACTGCATGCCATCCATCTTTCCCATTCATGCTTAATTGTTTGGATTATATACAAGTCCTGCATGTGATTTCCATCCAGCATTCTGCTTTGGCTTAATCTGTTCAAAGGTGATTGTTCTGGAAGTGTTGTGGTTTGTTCAAATAGAAAAGAATATGTTGCCACAGCCAAAAGATGCCTGATGACACATGCAGGCCAGCCATAGTTATTCAGTCATGATTCTTTGCATTTAACATGCTAACAACATCTTATTGTCCTATATTCTCCTTGTTTTTGGCCTTAGACATATTCAACTGTAAACTAGGACGCTTACATTTTCTGACAATGATTGGACAGAACTGATCAAATATGTGGTTTGAGCTTGTCTATTTAAAATCATTACACAACAATAAAACATTTGAAAATGGTCTATGAGGTTTATGAATAAAAGAAAACAATTTCATTTGACACCTACAAATAGACATATTTCTTAAACCACTTAGGAATTAATTTCATTTATAGAACATTAAGTGTATGACTTATTTTTTTTACATTTTAATTAAAGTAAGGGCTTAATTAAAGAATTAATTAAAATGAATACTTTTCCTTTACTTCCTTTCCTTCAACAACATGAAAAACATGATTTAAAGGATGAGAATATGAGGTATTTGGAAAATCGGTTCATAGCAAAATGCTATATAAACAATGAATTACACAAATATTGAAACAAAATTCACATTAGACAATTCTAAGATAAAACAGAATTGATTTCATGCCATTGGTATGAAATCAATATTTGTTTTAGATTGGATTATGCACACACATCAAAGCAGTATATACATTTGACAATAGAATTGGTTTTAGTCAAGCACTATACACGGCAGGATTAAAGCAGAAAAATTAATATCAATGGATAAAGTATTTTTCACATTGTGAGATGTGAGTTGCCCCTTGCCAACAAAATCACCTGGACATCTAGATCCAGGATAGGCGGTACCAGAGATAAAGCAACAACCTCCCTCCGTCTGTGTGAGCTTGGCTGCCAGACGGGTGCTGAGCTCTGGCTGGACTGTATCGCAGAAATACAGACCAAGAATCTCAGTTAACAGCTGCCAAATGTGAGGACGACAGATTATTTTCCTTCCTACCTCATGGTCCAGCTGTTTATCTCTTTTCATATGTTTTTTTTTTTTCTGAGATGTTGCTTATCGCCTTGTGAAAATGATATAAAACTCATTGCCCTTGAAAGGTGTTGTAAAATAGCAAACTGAATGTGCAGCTGTAAATAATTATTTCATACCAAGTAATATTGACACTTGCTTCAATTGAATTTTTTATTCAAGGCTTTTACAGGCTGCTACTGGAACTTTCTAAGAATTTTTAAAAGCATGAATTACGAACACATGTTTGAATTTATAGTAGCTTATCTCCAAGCTGTGAAGTGTAAAAATGATCTATGCACCCCCCGACACCTAAAGTAAATGTCAAAACCGTAAAGGGTCTTGTATAATTACGACAAGAGATTTCACCACTCTATTCATTACAGTTTATTATTCTTATCAAAAATTTTACAGCTCGATCAAACAGACTGATTTCCCACCGCCAGCTATTAACCAAAGACTAAAGGTTTTTAGTAAGGTTGAAAACACTCTAGATGTTTTACATTATCTGCTTTATTGAATCCAAAAGGATTGTTGATTACTGTTTGGCTTTTCTTGAAGGTATCTGGTTGATGATTCAAGATTTAATGAAAAGATTGAGACTTGGATGTTTCTGTGATGTTGTTGATCATCCATTTCTTTCTCATCTAAGAGGAATGGGTATTTTGGTCAAATGGTTAAAACATGACAATGATCCCAATCACACATTGAAGGTAGTTAGGAATGAATAATACAAGATGACATTAACTTCCTGGAATAGCCTCAACACATTCAAAATCACTGGAGAATACAGCCAGAAGCTTGTTTAAAGACTGCCAAAACCTTGTGGCTGACATATATCTTACTAAAAGGACAGTCACTATAGGTTGGATCCTTGAAGTATTATTTATACTGTTTAAATCAGAGAAAATCCACTATAAACTTAAGATTGCCCATGTATTTTTAAGCCTTCCACAGTTAAAAGCACACAATTTAATTCACCATGAAATCACTTTTATGCTCCTGGTAAGTGAATACAAACCTCAAAATATAAACACTAATCATAATGTTTTTTTCTATATTTGTCTCTGTTTTTTTTTTTTTTCTCTCTGTGCATTTGTTTGTTTTCTCAGCAGATTGCTCACTGGTTTAACAGTTCATGGATGACCTGCAGGTTTCATAAGATGATTTTGCCTGAGTCTAATTAATCACAACTTTCTTACTGGAGTTCCTCTTTCTTTCTCTCATCCCGTTTCTTTCCCTGTGATGCATGCAAGGATTATTAATCCCTCTGGAGTTCACAGATCAGACGACGCTGTCTCAGCCTAGGATCATACAAGCACACAAGTAAGAGAACTTTTTACATTCCCAATGTTATGTAATCAGAAATAGACAGCAGTAGCCCTGTGTGTTGTTCGTTGTTCTCTTTGGGTCCAGATGGTGGTCTGCTGCATTTTACTATGAATGGAGTGTGTGTATGTGGGCCTCTTTGATGTAAAGAGTGCAACACAAAAGTGCAGGCACCATCTTGGCCAATTCTCTCAGTATCAAGCCACAAGAGCACAGCCTGCTCTCATGTCCTGACTGTCATCTAACGACCAGAAAGATAAAAGGATGGACAGAAAAAGACATTAAGAAAAAACAAAACAGACTGATTCACCAAAAACAAATCATAAACAGGCAACTAAAGATTTTTAAAGATGTAAAACTGAAGAAAATCCAATGAAGGCAAAAGCCAAACCTATAAAAAGTGAAAGTGAAAATTTAAACTACAGGAAGGAAATTTTACCTTTGATATGGTCTGTCAGCTTTGTTCTGAATGGCAAGCAATTACAAATCTACAAGGACTCAGGACACATTTGCTAGTCCCACTCTCTTGATGTCAGTCTCCATTAATGTGTTTTCTGTAAAGATCAGCCTCTGTGTAAGTGATATGGAAAATCTGCACCGACTCAGACAAGGCTTCAGAAAAGGTTTTGAGAAAATGGATAAAGTAGAAGGGGTTGTATAAGAGGCAAACAGGTCAGGTTGCCTCAGGAGTTGGATGCTCAGGATGGGAAATAACACAATTAAATCATCAGAACAACAAATCTCAGCTGGAATCTGCTTGTATGTGTGAGATCATCCCTTCTTATTAAATTGAGGAAATGTCAGAAGCATCAAGACAAATCGCTTTATGAGCAGTTGAACTTTTTTCTCTGAGGTGAAAGAAGATTTGAATAAAATACAGCGTAGTGCAAAAGCTTACAAAATAGACTTATTTTTAAATTATTTTTTTTCTTCCAAGAAACCAGATATTCTTGCAATCCTTTAAGGTTAACAGTTCTGTCCAAGCTCTCCGAGTCCTAATGTCATCCACTTGTTGTATAATGAATGACTAAATAAATGCAGGTCTTAAAAAAAAACTGCAGAAAGTAAATGTAATCTGAAAGTTATGTTTTATTAAAACAGGAAATCACAATATGTACTTAAACTTTAAACTATATTTTTAAAGTTCAGAAGAACTGTTTCTAAAAGTTGAAAGAAGCTCATTTGATAGCAAAAGAAAAGGAGGGGAGATAACTGAAGACTTCTACAAAGTTTAAAATAAATCTTTCAAGGTACTTTGAGTTAATACAGTATGAGCAATAGGAAAATCATTGATATGCCTTCAAAGGGTTGCAGGATTTACCTTAACCAGTTTTTAATTGCTAATTTATGCATTACTGACAGGCCATCACTAAGATTTTTAGAAATCCTGTTTGGCTGTAACGGAAACTAGAAACCTAGATGATCTTTATTTGTTCATTTATTCCTATTTATTTATTCATATTTTTGTCACTTCTTATGTGACTAGTCTATTTTAAATAAATGTATCTCAAAATTAGGCATATCCAATTGATCAAAAACAGTTTCATAATTTCATAATTTCTTCCTGTTCTAACACAGCTGACTCAAATAGCTGAAATCCCTTTCCACTATGTCATCAAGTTCTACAAATACAATGAACCATTCATTTAAACCAGAGAACTATCTGAAACTTTGGGATTTTATGGCAGGATGATGCTCAGGCTTTGGTCCAGGTGTCAACCTGAGCAAAGTTTCCTTTAATATTGGCTCAGATGTGTGAGATCCACACTTGGTCTCTGTTCAAACATGTTCCGAAAAAGAAATCTGCCTCGGTGCTCCAAGTATCAATATAAGAGTTTAAATGACCTATGTTCCTCATGTGCAAATGTACTGCAGAAATTGATGTCTGAAGTGTTACTGTTTTAAATGCACTTTGATACTCCTTTTATGGTCACATTAAACTATGTATTTCCTCAAATTAGCATGCTTTCAGACTCTGCAGTGCTTTCCATTCTGGTCGGTAAGTGCCAAGGATGGTGCGCAGCCTTGATAATTAGAATGTGCACAATAGGCTGAAGTAAAATAACATAAAAATGCTAAAAACCTGGCAGTACCTGCTCTATTGTTTTCAGTCCACAATGCTCCTTTGTGAGCATAAATTTCTACTCTCCTGAATTTACCTGAATTTGTCCATGATTACACGTCTATGTATACCTGCAAAGATAAGTAATTTATTTTTTATTGCATGATTTAAAAAAATAAGTTTTTATAAAAACATCTTTTTCCAGGACCTTGTGCTAGGTTTCCTATCCAAACACCCCTGCTTTGTAAAGATATAATTTTACAACCAACATGGACTGTGAAAAGCTGTCAGCAGGAACAGAGTGAAATGAAACCTCTGTTCACAAGGTATAAAACAAGTGAACAGCTGGGGAAACCATAATTTCAGAATCTAATTATAAACCGATTATGGTAAGGGCTAATGCGCCATTCATCCCCACACAATATAAAGTCATTGAAGATTTTCTTTTCATATTTACAGTGTGACTTGCAATTTGAAACAGTAGCTTAACAAAATGTTCCCTCAGCAAGTAAGGTAAAAATATGTATTTATGTTCTTAAATTGTTCATATTAAGACACAGAAGGGGTATAAAAAAATGCATTGTTGTTAGTGAAAATCACACTACCACTGCCTCATAATACAGTCGATTGTTGCATTAAAGCGTTGCAATTGAACAGCTGAAAGAGTCAGCGAAAGGTTAAACACTCAAAGGTTTGAAAGAAGTACTTCGTTTTGGAGATCAGTGGGCGATATATGAAAGAGAACGTCCCCGTTTTCTTTGAGTCTCTTGCAGGAGGTGACATTGTGTTGCACTCTGGAGGAGCATTTAAAAGGTCCTGCTGAGCTGACGTCTAATATCAGAGAGGAGAGTTGTTGCTTACATGAATCCATGAAAGACTTGTGCTGAGCACAAGATTTAAAAGGCAAAACAAAATAAAAGAAATAATTGCATTTCATTTTCACAAATTCATTTGCTTGTGCTGACTTGTCTGAGATTAATCACTGGCTGCTGCTTTGCTGTTTTGTCATTGTTTTCTTTTTCATCTTCTTGTTTCCGTCTCTCCTTAGTGCTGCCTTACTCCTTTTCCGACTCTCTCATCTGGGGCTTTGGAAAGCCAGTGAGCATCTGTTTTCAGCGATAACGCAGAATGTTGTGAGGCATTACCCAACTAAAGAGGCAGATATTTCCCTGAAGATTACATGGAGACCAAAACATGGTGGAAAAGAAGTGGTAATATTGTCAAAGGAAGTGGAATACCAGACTTGTATAGTACTATATATCTTATCTTGTTCAGCAATCCTGAAATTCGATTATGACCATAGGTATAGCAGCAGCAAATATGAATTCAATTTTTGCAAGAAAGCATTTTGGATTTGTTCAAATAATTTAAAGTTACAAGGTGTACCTTTTGTTGGAGATATCATGGATTTTCTTTCACATTATGTTGATTGAATGCTAAAATGCTACTTTATTTATCCAGTAACCGATCTGTGAGATTAAGACCATGTCTACAACTCTGTTAGCATTCTGATTATGTATGTTAACAAAATGTTCCCTCAGCAGGGAACATGCTGAGGGAACCTGCTTTCTATTTCTATTGCAAAATAGCTCTTTCTATTTTGCTTGCTGGCTCACTGGGATGTCATACTTTTTGAGACTGAGCTAACACACATGCCTCACTTTTTATGACAAGACATTGCCAGGCAAAAGGTCACAAAGCTGCCACATGTGCTGTAAGGGAACAGGGGGATGGCCAGAGGAAAGCTTACACCATAAGGGAGCTGACAGTTTGAAAATGTGTGAGGAATCTGGAAAGGTGTAGGAAAACCAGATGAAAAATCACAGGGCATTTCTTCAGTTTGCGATGCCCTGAGGAATCAAGTGCTCCAGGTCAATCTGTTTTTGATGCATGCCTTCCTATTCGGTAAATTTAACGTTCACAGAAATGTTCGAAGAAAGAAGATTTGAAATTTACTAAAAATATCCCCAAAATATACATTAAAAAGTACACTCTAGGCACGTGATAAAATTATTAAAACAAGACAAGGAATAAAACATCTTTGAAAGACACAAGTCAGAATCTGTAGAAAAAAAAATCCAAATTATTTTAAAAATGTCAACAAACCAAGCTACAAAGGTTAAATGATAAAATAATATCAGTTTCGTAAATAAAAAAAACTTAAGGTGAGGCAATATTTGAAATCCAGAGGAGTGTTGCTTAACACTAAGTTAGAAAAACAACAAAAGCTAATCCTAAAATAGAATTCCAGAGGTTTTTAATTACGTAACATTATTTATGGGCCCTACTACAATAGGTAAATGACTGGCATCAACACTGGTTTTAACGAATCATTATTTGTTTTGCTTTGTGTGGCATTATGTTATAGATAAATACAAAAATAGTATCCTCAATTTTTTTTTTAGTTCACTTTTTGTTGGTAAAGCTTGTCGACGTGTTTTTGATATATTATAGTGTAATATAGGTTTCACCAGCAGAGGGCGCTTACACATCAGCAGCTTACGCCGCAACAGAAGAAGTCTAATCCAGAAGTTTTAGCCGTACGATTCACCGATAGCTATTTTTGTCCCTTCGTGATTCCTGCTCATGTCTTATGAAACCCTAAACTTGACGAGATCTAGACGAAAATACGCCCTTCATGCTTTCCGTCACCAACGAATCAGTCTGCAGGTACCATCATCAGGTCTTGTGTTTGGTTCTGTTCATCCTCAGTAAAATCATGAAATGAATGAATGAATGAATCTTGTTTAGTTCTAATAACTTGTCATAACTAAAGCAGGTATGTTTTACCATCTGAACC
>CAEFZY010065347.1:0-20000 GCA_903066815.1 Brachyrhaphis roseni | reverse complement strand
AGGTTTCCCCGCCTGCAGGTGACTGGCTGGCTTGCTCTGGTCTTTCTCTGGTTTCTAGCATGGATTCAGGTAGTGAGAGTTGGAGTTTCTCCAGGAGGATTCGCTTGCTCTAATTGATAGCTGAATGTTCACCTGTACCTTTTTGTTCTTCTCAGCTTCTTGTTGGATCTCTTCCAACGAGGCTGGCGTAAAGCGCCTGAAGACCTCCACACCAACAGGGGGCAGCAGAGATGTCATCCTCTGGTTTCGTAGCTCCATCCGAACTTCGTGGTTGCCATGTAACTGGTTTCTGTGGGGACATTACCAAGCATTAACTTTAAAACTGTGAGAGAGAAGAACATCAATGTAGTTTGGTTCAAATCTAGACGATACCGCTTAATAACAAGACAAATAAACACAAATCGTGTCATTTCTGTGTTTAATGAGGATGTTATTAAGAGAGAATAACTACAATCAAGCGTTTGCGATAACTTGCTGTGAGTCTTTTACAGATATGGAGGAATTTTTGCTATTCATCTTTGCAGAGTTGATCTAATTAAGCAACACTGGACGTTTTGAGCACAAACTGCCTTTTTAGGGCCGTGCCACAGCGTCTCAATAGGATTCAAGTCAGGACTTTGACTAGGCCACTCCAAAATCTTTGTTTTGTTCTTCGTCAGCCATTCAGAGGTGGGCTTACTGGTGTGTTGTCCTCCTGCAGAACCCAAGTGGGATTGATTTTGAGGCCAAGAACAGCAGAATTCATGGTTCCATTTAGCAGGTCTTCCTGGTCCTGAAGCAGCAAAACAGCCCCAGACCATCACACTACCACCACCATGTTTTACTGTTGGTTTTGAGGTCCTTTGTTACTTTAGAGATGGGACACACACCTTCCAAAGAGTTCAACTTTTTGTCTTGTCAGTTGACAGAATGCGGCACCGCCCCCCCAAAACCACATGCTAGTGTAGCTGATCCACAGAAGGGTGGATTCATTTCTGTGTTGGATCATTTTATTCACATCAGCGTAAAGCTGGAGAATGGAAATGTGCTATGACTGCTTCTCAGTAACTGATGATGAAACAATGAAAAGGAAGAAAGTTCAGTGACTGCTCAGACTCTGCAGACCTCGTCTGGCCAACGTCTACCAACGCACTGCTGACAGTTTCTCTGCAGGACTTTAGCTGTTCTGGATTATTATCTCAGCACTAAAGTGAACTCCCATTGTCCACATCCGTCTGTCTCCCCTCAGGGTGCGAAGGCAAACAGGCTGCACAATAGATTGTTCCCAGAAGTCAGCGACAGCATCAATTATAGTTTTCCAGATACAAATTTGTGATATTTTTCCCCCTTTTATTGCAGATCTCATATTTGATAACAAAGCATCCCCACACACTCTGTGCTCTAAGGTTCCCATCCCATCCCAAACTCTGCACATCTGAAAACATTTTCAGTTTCTCTGTTCTGCAGGATTTTAGATGTGATCTGTTTCAGACGAACTGTTTTGTCTGTTCTGGGCGTGATTGATTTGCTGTCAGTTTCAAGATCCTTTACAGGAAAAACCTCTTTGTATCAGCAGTGGTGCAATATTGAGACCCCAAAGCGGGGCCCCATGACAGGCAGATAATGAGGGAGAAGTAAAACTCCATGGATGTGGTAAAAAAAATAAAATAAAATAAATAACCTTCTAAACCCAGACAAACTGAGTGAACTGGATGAGAACTAGAAATATGGGGAAGAACACATGATGATGAATTAAGTTTCACCAAACCAGAATGGAGCAGAGAAAGTTTCTGCAGACAGACTCACCTCTGGGAGGGGGTCAGCTGTGTTTTCATCAAATGCTCAGCTCGTTGCAGCCTGCTGCTCCAAAACTCAAACCAGGACATTTTCCACAACTTAGTCCTGATCAGTTTCTGTCTCACTGTCCCGGTTTGTCTGTCCCAGCTTCTTGGTTTCCTGCAGCTGCTCTTCTCTACGAGCCTTCTGGGGTCTCTGCAGTTTTCAAACAGGTCTCTTGTTTTTCTGTGTGTGGGAGGAGCTTCTGAAACCCCAAGTGTGAGACGCTCCTCTACATCACGCCTTCAGGGCACAACGCATTACATGTTATAGGTGTTTCCCAGCTCCAACACACACAAACTAAATTACTAGATTAGTAACTTCTACTAAACAACAGTCAGAATCTACCCAGGCTCTACATAGTTCATAGTTAGACTAAACACTAGAGCTCAAAAACAGAGAATGTTTAACAGAATCCATCTTTTACATTACTTGGATTAACTGAAATCTGTAAATGTATTTAGTAAAACATTGAACGGTGTACTGTTGGAAAACATGCAAAAACCTGCAGTTCAATAGCCGTGATCCTGTTAAACATTTTCCCATGAGTTGAAAGAGGGGTATAAGTTTGGTGGGTTTTTTATTCATAACATGTTAATAAAATATATGTTTTTAAACAATTTTAGAATCCTTTCGCAATGTTCAATTAACCTTTAAGAGATGCCTGACTCTTTTTCTAGGCAACAAACTTTTTAAAATCTAAATCTGTCCAGGGGTATGAATAATTTTTGGTTCAAATCAGAAGCAGAAAAACATTCCTTGGTTTGTCCTTAGATTTATTAAACTCCGGGTGGGATAAAAGTTCCTCCTCGTCGCGTTCTTGTCATCCTATATGAACAGAATGATCAGAGATCGGAGTTAGAACCAGTTGGTGAAGCTCTTTAGCAGCTTTGACATCTACATGTTCATCTAAACCAGATGTGGGGATCTAACTCCCATGTGCGCTCCTGTAGCTGTCCTGGACCAGGGTGCGTCGGGTTCATGATCAGAAATCCTCTGATCATCATCATCATCAGTGATTGGTCAAGATATTGAAAGATTTTTTTTATTTCAAAGCTAGAAGAAGTTCAGATCAAGTTTCTTTTACGATGTGTTCAAAGTCAGTCTTTAAGGGTTGGTATCCTGCCTGTTTTAAATTCTCTCCGGATCAAATGAAGGCTTGTTAGGCCTCTGCAGAACACAGACATGCAGAGGAGGGAGAGAGCTACATCACGTTCTCTGACCAAGAGGTTTTCCAGATACAGATTTGATGAGAAAAATGTTTATTTCAGTTTAGTGGAATTGTGCTTTGCCCGTTAAAGACTTGTGAACAAAAGGAGATAAAATTTGACAGGAAATGAACCCAAGGAATGTGGACTGCTTTCAAGAATAATTCCCAGATTCATAGACACGGCCAACTGAGGGCCACTGAGACAAACAGCAGCTCTCCGATTCGACAGAAAAGTCTTTAATAGAACACTTCCAGCTCTGTCAGAGGGTCTGGGGAAAACACATCCTGTTTTTCTGGAATCGCTTTTCTCAAATTCAGACACACACACGTTGACAGAATTTGATTGAAGCACAGTGTTTCGTTTCACCAACAAAATTCCTAATGGATCACATACTTGTTTGAATTAGAGTCTTTGTGAGGATCTACGAGGCTCAGAGTGAATTTCCTCAGAAAAAATTCGATGTTACACAACTGCTGTCTTGTTCTCCATTTCTAACTTCTGGAATATATTTTCTCCTATTTTCTGAGTCTATAAATGTTGCGTAGTGACTATGAACATTTTAAATCTGATATTTTAGACAAAAATATAATCGTTAGACTCTCAACCTTGTATCTAATGCCAATGCCTGAACGCCTTTGTGCCTCAATGTCTCCTTCCCCTCTTGATTCAGCAGCCAAACACAAAGACACGTCCATGAACAAACTTTGTTTTGCTGAGATTTTAACAGTCAGCCAAGCTGGGAAGGAGGTCGGGGAGAACCACAGCTCCAGAGATCCACTCGGCTACAAGGTCTGGACCGGAGGGAGGCATTCCGCTTCTAGTGTTGGGTAAAATGATGAAACCAGAGTCTTTATCCATCTTTCCATTTATCTTTAAGATCTAACAATTTATGTCAGAGTAACAACAGTAAAAGAAACATTAGAAAAGACTTTAATTAGAAGATTTACACATAAAAAACAAATAGAAAACTGGTAAATGATCCGAGTGGCAGCGACTCGTCTCATGCTGCCACTCGTCTCTGAGAGGTGAGTCGGTGTTCGGTCGTCTGTTGCACCACGTTGTGATACTCGTCCAGTTTGTCTCGAACTTTGATGTGAAGCTGGGAAAAAGAATATTTCCTGAGTTAAACTCGAGCAGGAAAGTGGGTAAACAAAAAGCTGGGATGCAAACAGGAAATGACTCACGTTGCCGTGTGTTTGTGTCTCGCTCAAGGTGTGCAGAAGCTGATCGATGGCGGTGTACGGTAGCCAGGCGGGCGGAGACGTGGCTGACAGCGGCCTCTGGAGGAGAAAAAAAACAAAACAGGAACAATAAAAAACATTAAATTACTCTACCAAAAACCCTGACAGCCAGGGGTGAGAGAACCCGTACCTCAATCCCAAAGTATTGATGTCCACGGCCGAGGACGGCGTCCACGTACTCCAACACGAGCTCCGCGGCTGTTTCTAAGAGGTCAAAGTTCAGCAGGAGACGCAGCAGTGAGGGAGCGTCCACACACTAGAAAATATAAACAGGGTATCCACAAATTAAACAACAGGTAAATATACACACGTTTTAATTGGAGTTTCATGTCGCACCGACCACCGATGGACTTCAGTTCATTCAGAACATCTAAAGAATCAATAAACTGATGAACCGAAGATCGTTGAGGTTAAATACCTCAACGATATAGGTATTTGACCTATATCGTCAAATATAGGTCAAATACCTATATTTGACCTCTTGGCTGCTGTTACACTTGGCAACAGCTCAGCTGTTGCCAAGTGTAACCCCGCCCCCTCTCACCTTGTAGGACTGCAGTAGCCAATCGGGCAGCGGCACACCGTGCGACAGCAGCTTATGGATGACGTGGCGGTGATGCTGCCCGTTGGTGGAGGGATACCTGTCCAGGTAGGAGGCCAGCAGCCGCCAGGCCTCGTCTGTGGCACTGAGGAAGAGGAAGAGTCCCAGTGGTTACAGATCAGAGTCTGCAGTTCTGCTGCTTATTGATCAATTGCTTGATTAATGTGATTATCACAGAGCTAGGCAATAAATCAATAATATATGTTGCGACCTACATGTGACCACTATCAAAAGACATGATATGTCTGATAGAATGTTTAATAATTTCACTGAACTCTGAGCCAGAACTGCACAGCATTCTGGGAGATGTAGGCAGAGGTAATCTCTCACGGTCGGCAAAACATGGTGAGCGGCAACTAACTCACTCATTCTTTGGTTACCTAGCAACAACCTGTTGAGTAACTTGAAGCAGTTTCAAGTTTCGCCACAGTATCTCAACTGATTACAAATAAAAACAGTGTGGAGTGAAAGGAGAACAAGAGAAAAACAACTAGAGAAAAAACTGGATAAAACATGACAGAAACCTCATCAATAATTATCAATATGGACCGATATCAAACACATATGGTGACATATTTTTCAGTCATATCACCCAGTCCTAGATTATTAGCAACAACGCACCTGGACTCCTTAGTGTTAACGACAGAGAGCTGGTTAGCAGCCAACCAGCTCCAAGCTTCACTCTGAGGCTCCTCCCCCCTGGACTGCAGCTGGATGCATCTGGACAGGTAAACAACAAGGCAGGTAATCAGACACGGAGAGAAGAGCAGGTGGAGGGAGCAGGTTTTTCTGTGAACCCACTTGAAGGTCAGGGCGTCGAAGACAGGACTCAGATCCAGTTTGAAGATGCGACTGAGAGACAGAGCAGAGTCGAAGAGTCCAGTTTGGACCAGGAGCAGAACCAGCTCGGGTGCAGACGCGCTGCCTGGATCAGAGAGTGACAACGATCAGCCGGTCGATCAACAGTTCAGGATAAATTGATTACTTCATCAATTTATTCTCAGCTCATCGCTGCGTACCTGCGATGGCTGCCGACGGCGGGTGGTGCTGAGCCAGCGTGAGGCGAGCGCGGGACAGGAAGTACTCCTTCTCCAGGTCATGGAGCTCCAGGATGTCCACCTGTCGCCTACCTGCAGCTACAGAAACACACTCAGGATTCACACACTTCTCCCACAGTAACATGCAAGTACTTTTGACGCATCTTCAAGTTTTCAAACTGATCTAGAACTGGACACTGGACATAAAACAATACAAATGAATTAAAGAATACATAACTTTTTACTGTTAATTTTTTGTGTTTTGTGGCACTATTCCACAGCAGGGACAAAGTAAACTAAAATATAACATTTTATGTTTTGAAACGTCTCGCTTACACACCTGACAGGACTGAAAAAGTTACAAAGAAAAAAAAAAAGCTCTTGCTAAGTTTTCTGGCATTTAGCAAATAGAAACAATTTTGTTAATTTTAGCTAAGTTAAAACAAGAGACATTTGGTTTGATTTAACTTCAGAGAGTGAGGAAAAAAACATCTACTATCTTTAATTACTTGGTTTAAATAATGTTTTCCAAATTAAGACTTCATATAGAAATCAAGCACTTTCAAAATCTTGAAAGACTCATCGAATCTCAAGCATTTTCAAGGATTTCAAGCACCTGTATGAACCCTGGACTCTGGATCAGCTCCAGACTCACAGGACGGCACCTCACCTGGCTCTGCTGGAAACTCTCCGTCTGAGTTCCTCTTTGGAGACGCTCCGGGTCGCTCGTACTGCAGTAGAAACACAGTTAACTGCACACACACTGCTGTGTTACTGGGTGTGAATGTTACTGCGTGTGTGTGTGTGTGTACATACTGTGCTCCCGGACACCGGTTGGATGATCCAGGCGTATTCGGGCCTGATGAGGCGCAGACAGTTGAGCGCAGCGAGGTAGCAGTTCACCTGTTTCTGCAGACCGAGTCGAGTTCGCACCTCCCGGCCGAGACGCATCCCAAACTCAAACATGACTGTCCCTGCTGAGAGACAGACAGATGGACTCACATCAGTGGTTCTGGCTTTAGTTTTAGTGCTAAGAGACCAGTGAGACCAGTCTAGCACTGGGACTAGTTTAGAGTCTCTAAAACCAACCTTTCCTGTAGTTGTGTCGGGTGATGTGGAAGGCGTACAGCAGCTCATAGTAGTTGTGTGTCAGCAGATCCAGACCGCGAGCACGAGACTCGATGATGCCGACCACCTGGGGGTCACATGACCACAATGTCAGACCTGAACCATGGTGTAGCTGCAGCTTCATGACAAACACACAGGTCATATAAGATCCGCCACCAGCAGGGGAAAATGGCCAGAAGATCCATGTGGACCATTGAATCCAACTTGATCAGCAGTTCATCCTGAAGGAAACTACCTAAAGTTCAAAAATCACTCCCCATACCCGATGGTATCCGATTATTAATGATCATCAGTGATAACTGATCACCTCCAAGTGTTAGGTCTCGCCTCATCATATCGTTTATTGTGATCAATTTCTAATCATAAGAATTTTGATTTATCATTGTCACAATAAATTCCAATTAATGATGTTTAAAATCCCCCAAAACTCCCCGTATTGTCTGGGTTGTTATTTTTACTATTTTCTCAGTAGACATCAATAAAATCTAATTTGAAAATAGGATTAAATGCAACTATTGTGTGCAGTTTAGTGACACAAATCACACTTTTTTATGTGACTGGTGTCCTAAAGACATGTGTTATAAAGAATGTTTTTGTTCCAAAACAATACTTATGTTTGTTGTGCTGTAATTGCGATACAGCTATACAGTTACCTGAAAAGGTCAAAAGTTCTTATCGTCACGTTTATCGTTGTTACTATAGTACCAGAAAATATTGTGAAAATGTTAAATCCATCCCGCCCGCCCCTACCTCATCATGCAGGTTCATGTAGGGAAACTGGACCAGGTCCTGCAGCTGGGAGCGTTCGCAGAGCACCACGACCAGCTGACGGAGACAATCCAGCTGCCTGGAAAACAAACAAGATTTCAGCTGTTTTCCATGTAAACTGGATCTGATTTTAATCAGGACTGGTCTGCTGAGACATAAACCACATAAACACGAGCAGATCGCTGGGATCCATCAGAACATCACACACAAACAAAGCTTGATCTGAAACTGGGAGAGATCCGCTCCCCCAGGTTCTAGTGGTTCTGTGCGTGCGTCTGGACGTACATGCTGCTGTCGGGGTTCTGGGTCAGAGCTTCGTAAGCTTCACTGTTGTGTCCCAGATCCAGGTGATGTTTGAAGATCCTCGTCCACAGCGCCGCCTGCGGGGAGACACACACACGCCAGCATGTTCACCTGTTCATGCGTCCCACCTGCAGCAACAGGCCACGCCCGCATACCTGACAGTGGACGTCATCGTCTGCTTCTGCTATGGCCAGGGAGGCGAGCTGGATGACCAGCTCGGGAAGACCCACGTCCTCCAGCAGCCGCAGCACCTGATCACACACAAGACAGGTGAGTCTGATCTCATGCAGGCGGTCCTGCAGCGGCGAAACGCCTGAGCGTCTTTACCTTGTTGTAGTACTGCAGCCTCGGACTGGCCGCCGCCTCCTCGTCCTCGCTGCCTGTCAGCTTCATTAGAAACTCCTCCCTCTCCACCTCTGTCGCCGCCTCCTGGAAACACCGCAGGGCCTAGAGCCACATACACACGACAGGAAGTGATGTCAGGATCTCAGGTGAGCAGGCTGAAAGGTTATGGAGGCAGCAGAATGTTCCCCCTACCTTCTGGCCCTCTCCGTTGGCCAGGTGACACTGAGCCAGCATGAAGCGGCACGAGCCGATGTTCACCTGACACCAAGGGCCAACCAGACGCACGTACTCCTGCAGGGGGGACAGGAAGGACAAAGGCGAGGATGAAGATGTGTTCTATGAATCGAAAGCATCAAACTTTTGCCTGACAGAAACACTGCAAAAGGACAAAGTTTTACCAAGTAGTTTTGGTCTGGTTTCTAGTGCAAATATCTTAGTAAACTTGAAATAAGACAAACTTACAAGTAACTTCTCAGCAAGATATACAAGCTTGTTTTAAGTAAATAATTTCTTAATAAAGAGTACTTATTCCATTGGCAGATTATTTCATTTACAAAGATACATTTTCCCCATGTTATAAGTTAACTTCAGTACTTTTTCATCAATATTAAGGAATTATTTTAGTAAGATGTTGTGTTTTTGCAGTGAAAGTCCCGCAAAAAACAAACAAATAAATAAGATGCATAAACATTAAATAGATCTGCCACAACAAAATGTACCAACTTACATTTTATTTTATTGCCTTAATTTTAGTTACTTGAATTTAAAATTTTGTAAGGTTGCACAGAGACATCAGAACCAGCAGGACCTGACTCAGCTTGATTCATCAAACAGAAGCTGGACCAGATGTGAAGATCATTTGGGTCTGTTCTGTTCAGACTGATCCAGGACCAAACCCGACTCACCTGCAGCTGAGTAAACTGACAGTTGGCCATCAGACACTCTGGGAACTGGAAGCCAGGGTTACTGGGCCAGCTGGGACACACCAGTTAAGACAAACACTCAGGAACAGAAGGAATGTGAGACTCGCTCCTCGTTCTGATGAAGGATACAGCAGCTGAGCCAGCAGCTGGACCACAGTGGAGATCATGTGAGTCCAGAGGAGCGGAGAGTCAGGGTGCTGCTGGGAAAATATCTGGGAGATGATGATCCTCCTGGCTGCAGTCTGGTAGAAGAGCTCCAGGACCGTCTGAGGGTTTAGCACTGCAGAGACGGTACGGATCAAAGGTGAGTCAGAGAAGTCCACTTCAACCTGAACACAACCTTTAGCAATCCCAATGAGCCCAGGATGTCTTCCTTCATGGTTTCACCAGGATGCAACAGCAGATTAATCCTTTCATTGGAATAAGTACCAACTATGAATAAATTTGATATTTAGCTGGATCAGAGCAGATTCTTTTATTTCAAAGTTTTCAAACTGCAGCTCTCAGATCACTAACTTCAGGAATAAACTTCTCCCACAGGAAGAAAGAAGCTCAGAGGTCGGCCTGTTGCGATAACAAATTTTACTGAACGATAAATCAACCCTGAAGTTATTGCGACAAACAACATTTATGTCTCGAAAAAATTTTGAAGTAATGTAATGCTAGTGGTATGATAATGCAAGTACACCGTCTCAAAAATAAATAAACTTTCAATTCTAAAACACTGGAACTGGAAGACATTTAAAATACACAAAATAAATAAATGAAACACTAAATAAAACAGACACCGAAGTCTCTGTAAAACAAATTGTCTTTCAAATATACAGCTAGTTGCTATGAAAAGCAATCATAAAATGGAAATGAATTTACCATGCGATTAATTGATTTATTGCTTATTGCAGAAGGTCTTCTTAGAGGGAGCAGCGCTTGTGAGTGTGTGTGGTTTCTGACCTGATCGACCCGTCGATATGCTCGGAGTGTCTGACAGCTCCAGCGCTGTGAGATGCTGCAGGTTCACATCTCTGAAACAACAACAGGAAGTCAGGGAGAGTCATGCAGGATCTGCTCGTCGGCGTACCTGTGTGTCTGCTCATACTCACATGGTGTCCATGGGAACGGAGGAGGCGAGGCTCTGACTGACGCGCTTGAGAAGGTGGTAGGAGGAGAGGAGGTGGGAGGTCCGCGGGATCAGATCCTGCTGGAGCTGCAGCAATTGGTTTCCACCGCCCAGAAACACCTGGACACACACATGTGCACACAGTCAGCATGCAGAACAGATGAGGCAGAACCCTGAGCACACCTGGTCCACAGGTAACATCACCTGTTATCACACAAAGCAGCTCATGGAAATGTGAATCTCTGTGGATCTGAACATTTCTGTCTCTTCTAAAGTTGCCTTATTCAAAACAGAAGAAACTCTCAGCCATTTTCTGAAAGAAATTATTAGTCGGCAACTTTAAGTGTAACGTCAACTACTTTGGAGCTGCATGCATGTGATTAACTAATGATTATATTGGTAAATAAACAACTCAATTCCTTTTTTAAATAAGAAAATTTATGTTTTATTTTTGTCTAGAATGCAACAGCATGGCTCTCCTTTAGTGAACGCTTGGTCATTTGAAGCAAAGGATTCATCTGCAGTTAAAAATACTTCTACCATCAACATGTGAAAAGTCAAATACATCGCAAGGTCGATCTGCTGACTATTTATTGGATTGATAAGTGGATAATAAAAGGTGCTTAACATGAGTTTTTTTCTTTTCTTTTCTTTTCTTTTTTTTTTTTTTTTTACAGAATTTCAACCAAGTGAAGCATTTGAGTTCTGAGTATTTCCAGAATGTTTTTTAAAATCTTAAATGCAAAATGTCTTTTTTGAGTCTGTATACTCCAGTAAACTACTAATCGATTAATTAGTTGATGATTATTTCAATAATCCATTAATGGTTTCAACACTACATGTGACGCTTCAGGTTGAACGTACGTTGTCTCCGAAGTGCAGGTAAAGCTTCTGCAGTATGAGCAGGTCTCTGCAGAACTGCGCTCGGGTCATGGCCATGTGACAGACACCCTGACAGATGACGGAGACGGCGCAGCTGCTGCCGTAGAGCTGAGACAGGCTCATTCTGACGTTCAGACCTGCAAGACACAGAGCGGGGATAACAGGTTTACCGACGGGGACGTTCACTCCCACCCAACGCCTCCGTCTGCGTTTCAGGCCTTGTACCTGGAGCGACAGGCCCGTCTCCGCCCAGCTCAGAGTCCGTCTCCAGGTCCAGCTCCCTTAGCAGAGCCACCATGGCTGCTATGGGACTCCGGATGTCCTGAAGTTTGTTCTGGATGTCTTCGATCACACCATCTCTACAGAAGAAAGGGCAACAGCTTGTTAAGCTCTTTACTGATTGGAACAAAATGCATCTGATCTGGTCAGGTTCAGAGTCTGGCCTTCCCGTCAGGTGACCTACTTGTCATTGCACACCATGTTTTCCAGGACCAGCTCGGCAGCTTTCTCAGGAGTCTGGAGGTACTCCAGAGCTTTCTCCATCTCGTACGCCATCTCTGCAGAAACGGCGTCGCTGACGAGCCGCAGAGTCCGGACCAGCTGCAGGATGTCTCGGGCCGCGTCGGGATCTGATGGAGGACAGGAAGAGGCAGTGTAAACAGAAGAATTTATGATAAAACATGCAGAACCAAGACATTCATCTGTGCAACAGTGGTTGGTAACCGTCGCTGATGGGCGTGTCCTCCTCAGACAGCAGGTACGGATCGAGGGACAGGTACAGGTGATCCACAGCGAAACACGGCAGCAGGAACGAGACGAAGCCCTGAAGCAGAGACGGGAAAAAACACATCAACCTGCGACCTGTTGACCAGAACCTGCAGTTTCTACCGACAGATCTGATTGGACCAGCTGAGCAAGAGACACCACTGCAAAAAAAACACCAAATGAAGGTCTACTTTCTGATCCAAACATCTTATCTTAGTACACTTGAAATAATACAAAACTAACTTCATATTGCTATATAACAAGTACTTTTTTTCTCAATATTTAAGAATTGAATTAAAACAATATCCTGTAGATTGCTGAAATGTTACTCGTAGGATAGTTTTGTCTTATTCCAAGCATCCTAAGATGTTTGTACTACAAACTAGACCAAAAATACGTGGTAAGATTTTGTGTTTTTGTAATGCTGCAGTGACGTTACATTGGTCAATAAACATGTAACTTTATTTATATCTGAACTTTATTTTCATTTCAAGTGGACTGAAAAAGAAAGTTCAGTTGCTTTACATCTTAACACACAACTGAGCTTTATGAACAAAAATATTGTGGTTCAGGACACAGAACCGGTCCCTACTAGGATATTTAGGATGAGAAACACTGATGAAGACTCTACTAGAGTTCTTCTTGACTGTTTCCCCATCAACTTCTTGTTCATAAAGTCCTTTGTCAATTTTTCTACAGGAATATTTTTCTGGATAAAAATCTAAGAGCCAATCAGGCAGCAACTAATCTGTGCGCTTCCCTGCTTTCACAGGTTAGTCAATGAGAGGCTCCGCCCCCACCTTTCGGAGCAGACAGGCCATCCCGGTGTGATGGCTGACCGTCAGACCCAGCGGAGTGGACTCCACCTCCTGGTACTGCAGACAGCATGAGTAGAACCGGGACCAGAACTCCACCTGCAGCTGGCGGTACTCCTCCTGAGAAAACTCGAACTCTGTGACGCTGCTCTGCAGCTGCATGGAGGGAGAGTGTAGAAGGTGAATCAGCACAGGTGAGTTTAATCTTTCAGACAACCTCTGAACACATCTAGAGATTATTTTGTGTGGCTGAAACTCTCCGTTTAATCATTTTCAGGAAATCAACATGTTCAGCACAAGTCATACACGTCTGGTGAAGTAGACGTCTGGTGCAATAGGAATAAGGTTGACTTATCTTTACCTACTGCCTGTTTCTTTGTTTTAAACAGGGTTTTGTGGGATAAATAACATCCTGAAAGAGTTAGCCTGGTTTCAATCTTTAGGAATGTCACACAGCGCCACATACTGCCCAGGTATCGGTCACCACCTGCTCAACCTCCTGCTGTTCAGGAAATCAAGACGGTTACCTCACTCTCCACAGCCTGGGTCACTTCCTTCTTCAGATTCTCCCAGGATGGATCCAAGACCTTTTCAGAGCCACGACGAAAGATCTGCAGAGACGACACAAAACCGTGAAGACGCAGCTCTGTTGTACACTTTTCTCACAGTAAAATTCAAGCATTTTCAAACCTTTCCAGCACCAGACTTTGGAAAGAAAAACAATACAAATTAACTAAAGAAGACAGGTTCGGTTCACTATTATATGATATAATATGTAGAATAAAAAATATTCTACATTCTGCAGCAGGGACAAGCTAATCTAAAATCTAAAAAATATTACAGTGTCTCTCTTACACACACCCTACACGCCTGACTGGTTTGAGAAAGTTAAAAAAAAAAAATTCTTAAAAAAGGTTCTCGCTAAGTTTCTGGCATTTAGCAAATATAATAATTTTGGTATGTCTGACTAACCTAAAAGAAGAAAAGTTTAGTCTGAATTAACTTCAGATAGAGACAAAAAATGTGTATATGTCTCTTTATCATCTTTAAATATATGATTTCAACTGTGAATAATGTTTTCCAAATTTAGGCTTTTAATCACGTTAGATTGCTATTTATTACCAAACTGTGAAGTGTGACTATCAAGCACTTTCAAACCTTGAAAACACCTAATTTAAATTTAAGCATTTCCAAGGATTTTAAGAACCCTCCAAACCTGTGAACTCCAGCCAAAAATGGCCGACAGGTGGACTCACCTGCAAGGCTCTGACGATGGCTGTCGCAGTGAAACGCAGCGGAGAGAAGAGATGCTCCAGGTAGGTCTCCTGAAACAGCAGCATGGAGGAGAGATGAAGCAGATAAACGCAGAAAGTCTCGCCCCAAAAACACATTGAACCCACTATGGACCCAGAAAGCTCAGTACCAGAGCAACAAACTGCTACAGGCTCTGGAACGACCTGAAAACGATAAAGCTGCTGGACAGCCCTGATTACTGGGTGTATTTTTGTTTTTCGCTAGTGTGTGTCCGGACTTACCCTGGGATCCAGGTCTACTCCTATTAAAACTTCTTCTTCTGGTGGTGGCTGAACAAACACCTGGTTCCACTGACCCGCTGTGTTGCTGGAAAGCAGAGACACTGAGTTTAAATCAGAACCTCTGAGACGGAACAGCATGTAATGTTCCTACTTACTGTTCGAAGTTGATGTACTTGACCACGGCAGAGTTGGACTCGTCCACCCACAGAGCCCACACGTCGGTCGGGGTCAGGGCGAAGTCCACCAGAGTTTCCTGCAGCACAAAAAAATCATATCAGATCAGTTTACGACAGAGCTGTCTCATGTATTTGGACTTGCAGTTCTACGGCAGCTCACCTGCGTGCTGAACAGAGAAGAGATGTGTTCCAGGCTGTAGCGGTTGTTGTCCGTGGCGACAAGCTGCAGGACGATGAACTGTCCTCTCTGCGGGACGGCCAGGTGCACGCACAGACACAGCCCGGTTCTGGATGAGTAGGCGAGCCTCAGACGGTGACCATGACCCGACAGCCGCCTCACGCCTTTACAGGCCGGCATGTACTCCAACATGTCGGCCTCTAAGAGGCACGTCTGCTCCTGGGGGGGACAGAACCACGTTCAGTTCAAGAAGCATCATCAGATATTTCATGAACTCAAGTATCAAGAACCCGAAATAGCCCGGTTCTGTTTAGGGCTGCAGCAAACAATTATTATAGCAATCAATTATTCTCACGATTAATTTGAAAAAAAAAAAAGGCACATTCTGCAGATGTTTTATTTAGTCACGTTTTTGTACAATATTAGAAATAAATTCTGAAAATACAAACAAATAACTTTTTCAAATGAGAAAATAATTCATTGTCTATAATGCTATAACATAGCATACCATTCTGTTTGACTTGACACCAATGCAGGGTTAAACTGTTGGCCTTCCTTTTCTGGATTAATCAATTAATAATTGGAAAACACAAGGAGATGTAATAGATACTTTTACACAATTTCAACCAGACAAAATTTTTTTTTTAATCTTAAATGCAAAATAAATATTTTTTTTGCACAGTTTTGGCTTAATTACTGCTCTGACTGTGTTCTTTCAGTAAATTCCTTAATACTCCAGTTAAGGAATAATCGATTACTAAATTAGTTGATTATTTCAATAATTGATTAATCAGTTAATCATTACTGTCCTAGTTCTGTTCTGATTAAGTTACAGAACATTTAGAGCCTCACAACAGACCTACCGTGAGCGACCACATGCGCAGACGGTGATCCTGACACAGAGCGAAGATCAGCGAATCATCCTCTTCCTCCCGGACCGCCAGACTCAGAACCAGGTCAGCCGGATTCTGCTCGCCCCGGATGGCGGTGGGCATCCAGCCGGAGATCCTCCTCATCATGGAGCTCCTCTTCAGCTCCACCACCGACACGCTGCCTGCAGACACGAGCACGGACACAGCTCGACTGCCTGCCCTCGCACAAGGAATCACAGCGAGGCCGCGTGACTCACCCTGCGAATTGTGAGGTGACAGCGTCACCACTGTGATGCCTCCTGCAGGCGCAGCCAGAGCAAAGTGAGCGTCTCCGGCAAAACTGAGCCATGCCGTCACAGCGCCAGGAATCGTCGTGTGCCCCGCCCAGCCAGGGATTACGGCGCAGTGGGCCGGGTCTTGAAGGTCGAGCTTCATCACATCGGTGAAGACAGATTGCATGTGGCGCTCTGTAACCAGCTCCTGGAACAAAACAACGTCCAACACGGAAATGTGTTATATCAGCAACAACACACGGCAAGAAACGCACTGCAAAAACACAAAATCTTACCAAGTATTTTTGGTCTAGTTTCTAGCGCAAATGTCTTAACTATATTGATAAAAAAAAAAAAAAAAAGTATTACTTGTAAGTTAAATCTGCTATTGGAGCAAGACATTTTTCCATGTCTTAAGTTTAAATGAAAGTTCCACTGGTAGATTATTTCACTTGTAGCTAGTACTTCTTCATCAATATTAAGGAATTATTGACTTAAAATGAGCTCCTATGCTTGTCTTATTTCAAGCGTATTACGATATTTGCACCAGAAACTAGACCAAAAAGACTTGGCAAGATTTTGGTTTGGCAATGCAGAGTTTATCTGGAGCAGAGAAGAAGACCGAGAAGAATCTGCCAGTAAGCTGCAGGCTGGAATGCTGCAGAAGCAGCTCAGCAGATTCTTCAGATCGAGGAACAGGAAACATTCCTGATGGGAACTCACGCTGCGGTACATGCGCGCTGGATGAGGAAGAACCAGCCTGTGGACAGTCTGATTGGTGCAGATGAGGATGATGATGTTGTTTAGGGTCTCGTGGACGGTGACTCCACCAGGCAGGACGCTGCAGCAGGTGAACTTCAGTCTGACGCCATTATTCAGCAGGTTGGTGTCCAGAGACTCCTCCACCAGTTGCACTGTGTCCCCTGACGTCCACCTGAAGCAAAACCAGAGAAGACACGAACATAGCAGCAACCGATATCGTTTCAGAAAAGCCACGATGTGTCACCCACTCACCAGTGGATGAAGCGGTTGCTGGTGACAGACAGCAGCTTGCCACTCTCATTGTAATGGAATGCTCCGGTGCTATCTGCAAACTTTAACCCGCCCGGAGGAGCGCTTACACCTGCAGATAGGCGTGGTAAGTCGTTAGCCACACAAATGGGACACTGGACAATCAGGAGTGGGATCTCAGCAGGGTGAAGCTTGTTCCCTCCATAGACCATCTTTGTTGTCATCAGTGGACAGACTGCAGAGCTTCCTAACAATCGCAGTTTAACTTCAGCTGGAGAACTTTCACTGAAACAGGACTAACAGCTGGATGTTTGTGCTTCTGACTCAAGTATGTTTGCACCTTACTTCTGAAAATTACATAAATCAACCACATTTGTGGAATTTGTTCTCCAGATGTCAGCTTTCTTTCATTGGCTGCATCTCGGCAGCCTTCAGTATCACCCTATTTTTGCTTTTTAAGCATTTCTTCTTGGAAAAAAGTTTTTAATCCTTGCATTAATTTCCATTTATTATGGTGCTGAAAGACTACTTATACAGATTTCTCCTGATTTCCTCTAACATCAAACAGAGTAAATACAAAAAGGTGTTTTCACATGTTAATTTCTTTAATCAAGGCAAAAGCTATCTAAATGAATCTGGTCCTGAAAAAATAATTGTCTAATAAACTTAATAACTGGTTGTGCCACCATTTGCATCAACAACAACCCTTAAAGTTTTATGATATCAGGGTCAAAGGAGTCTTTGATCCAGTTATGCGATACACAATATATCAACATAACGCCCATTGTCAGTCAACTCTTAATGATACGTTTAAATTAATTACAAATATAAATACTCTATGTCTGTTTGCTTTTGGAATATGTGCCTTATGAGAGATGCTTGCAGGAAGACATCTAAGCGTGTCAAATTGGGAGCTGATACCAGATGGTCTGCAGCAAGAGTGATAACTGACCTGGCAGATTAAACAATGGATGATTAAAGATCGAAGTTTATGAACCAAAGACAGAGGAACTGTACATGAGACCACGGATGCACAAGACACCTCATTGTTCTGTGGGTTCATCAGTTCCTGCATTGTTTCTACAGAAGGAAACAAGAACTCTGAACTTTGCACTCTACATTACGGCAGCTCGTAGGTGCAACATACCTGTGACTCAAGAGAACAGAAGAAACAGCTACACTATGTGATTAACTCAAGATAATTAAATCAACTATGTACCTAGGACTGCCCTAAGGAAATAAAAAGAAAGGGTGCGGGAGGAACTGGCTTCAGAGCGGGTAGGAGATTGTAACTGAAGCACACTCCTATCCGTTCTCCTTGCAAGTAAATCTAAAACTCTCTTGTCTCCCTCTCTTCTATTCTGTTTGAGAATGGTTAGGTAGATGAACCTGACACTTAACATATCGGAATTGGGCCAGCATATGTTTATTTCCATGTTGCTGCCTTTTTGGGTTTCTGGATGGGGTTGGACATGTGGTATTTGTTTGGGCATGTGACAATAATGCAGTCCAGGATTGTGGAGTGTAAAAGTATAGACTTCCGCCAAATGGATATCGCTTTTGACCTACTTTCTAATATAGGTGCATGCTTCCCCTCATTTTGCAAAGCACTTATAATCTCCCACACAAAGTAGGTTTAAGAATGGTTCTGGTTGGATCCAGACGTTTGATCGGAACTGGAAAAAGCAGTACCGTAGATTTGACGGTCTGAACTATTTAAGGAAACTGGTCTGTGTGTTGATGCCAGCATGAGCCAATAACTAGTTAAGTCCTATGTCTTCATTTATTGACGAGGCTTATTAACTGGTGCCTGACCTGCTTAAACCCAGCTGTCTGGTGCCCATCACCTAAAACCAGTGAGGACCATGAGCGCAGAGACAGATAGCAGCACTGCTAGCTGGTGTTAGCTTCAACCTGCCCGTCCAACTGCTGTTACAGTACATTTAGAACCAGAACTCAGTTCCGCCTGCATCCGTCAGAACCTGACTCTCACCTGGATTCACTGTGACCTCTCGGAACCGCCGTTCCGCTTCCCGCCCGAACCCGCAGATCTCCACGAGACTGCGCTCCAAAACAGCCGCCATCTTCTCTTCCTGGTTGCGTGCCAGGCCAAGGCTGCGCGCGCCGCTCTTTCAAACAACTTTAGTTCACAGACACAGAAAAAGGGAACGCCCCTCCTCCTCATTGGTTAAACTGTGTTGCGGAAACGTTACGTCACAGACACGCAAACCTGCTGGAAAACGGAGTTATCTTTTACGTAAACACATTATTCTGATGGTTTCAAAATACAATGAATCTTTACAATGAATAATTACTGTTATTGGTGCAGGAACAATGAAATATAGTTTAAAAACTCTTCTCAGGGACAAAGTGCAGAAGTCAGACTATATACATTAAAATAGGCTGCCTGTATTAAAACGATATTCTTTCAGCTATTTTAATGAGTGGGTGTGAAACAGTTTAAATAATAATAAAAAAAACAACATAAAATTTATTATTATTATTATTATCATTATTATTATTATAAATATTCATTATTTTTATTGGGGGGAAAAGGGACAACTTCCATTAAAATTGAGTTGAATGCATTTTTACTACGTAATAAAAATTATAAACGTAATTTTTATTACGTTTATACTCATATACTCATACTCATGAGTATATTAGGACTAAATATTTCAGTTCTCTTAAAGCTGCTGCAAAAATGTAATTTTTGAAAACTTAAAATAACAAAAAAATTGAAAACTATTTCAGCTCATTCACACCGCTCCACTTTTTTGTTTTAAAATACAAAAATATGAAATAAAGTTTTGATCTTATGCCAGCTCTTTAGGAATCAGCTGTAGCAACAATCATTTTTAAACTGGTTGTTTAAAAGTGCCTATATATATATATATATATATATATATAGACAGATTTCTGCTCGTTCTGCATTGGAATAGAATGGTTTTCTGGACATAACTCAATGCATCATATAGTGACTAATAGGCGCTGTCCAATCCAGT
>CAEFZY010065345.1:0-16059 GCA_903066815.1 Brachyrhaphis roseni | reverse complement strand
AAACACAAAAAACCCCCCCCCACCCCGACGAGAGTTAGAAAAAAGACGTAAAAGGAAAATCAGGGCAAAACAAAAAAAAAAAAAAAACCCCCCCCCCCCCCCCCCCCCCCCCCCCCCCCCCCCCCTAATCGTTTCCCGGATGATGCGTCCCGCTGTGTCTTTGTTAATGTCAAGATAATATATTATCTCTGAATGACTTCGAGCTTCGCTTTGCGCTCCAGAAAACTGCAAAGATCGAGACTAATCTGAACAGCGCAATAAACGTGAAAACAGCCACAAATGAACGAGTCCTTAAAGTTGTGCAACTAAACGGCGTTATAAATATTAATTTTAATATAAGTGTCACAAATCTGTGCAGCACGACATCTGAGCTCTGTGTGCTGCGCTCTGACACCAAATGCAGGGCCGTAACGCACAACTTGAAGGCTGGGGGGGATGGGTGTCGGCTTTAAAATTCTTCTTAGAGTTTTCCAGACAATAATGGATCACACAAAAACATGCACAAATTACTAAAGTTTTTTTTTTGTACTGTTATAACCATTGAACAATCTCCCCTTCAGTTCAACCTTAAAAGTGGAGACACATTGTTGATGTTACTTTTATAAAATAGCTTACAATTAAGTATCGGCAAAGATCAATGTCATTTTCACAGGTGGTGGAGCGTTGTTGGTAGCAGCTGCTGAAAGTAACTAAAAAGTTACTTTTAATGTAACTTAGTTACTATACAAATCAAGTAGTCAGTAATCTAACTAAGTTACTTTTTCAAGGAGTAATCAGTAATCTGATTAAAGTTACTTTTTCAAAGTAACTATGCCATCACTGATAGCAGGCTGGGCAAAATAGCTTTTGGGGCTCGGTTTCAACATATATTTTTTAATATGGTATCCCAAAAATGCCATGTCTGCTGTTAGGATCAATATTGAAATTTAGTTTATTTTTCAAAAAGACATTTTTAAAGAATCTTTATTTTAAAAGTAAGCTACAGTTCCTTGCGAAAGTATTTGACCTCCCTGAACCTTTCAACCTTTTGCTGCTTTTCAGGCTTCAAACATAAAGATCTAAAATTTTTATTATTTTGTGAAGAATCAACAACAAGTGGGACACAATTGTGAGGTGGAAAGAAACTTGTTGGATATTTAAACTTTTTAACAAATAAAAAGCTGCAAAGTGGGGCGTGCAATATTATTCGGCCCCCTTGTGTTAATACTTTGTAGTGCCACCTTTTGCTGCAATTACTCCTGCAAGTCACTTGATTTTATCTATCAGTTTTGCACATCGAGACACTGAAATTCTTGCCCATTCTTCCTTGCAAAACAGCTGGAGCTCAGTGAGGTTGGATGGAGAGCGCTTGTGAACAGCAGTTTTCAGCTCTTTCCACAGATTCTCCATTGGAGTCAGGTCTGGACTTTGACTTGGCCATTCTAACACATTTATACGTTTATTTGTGAACCATTCCATTGTAGATTTTGCTTTATGTTTGGGATCATTGTCTTGTTGGAAGATAAATCTCCGTCCCAGTCTCAAGTCTTTTGCAGACTCCAATAGGTTTTCTTCCAGCATGGTTCTGTATTTGGCTCCATCCATCTTCCCATCAATTTTAACCATCTTCCCTGTCCCTGCTGAAGAAAAGCAGGCCCAAACTATGATGCTGCCACCACCATGTTTGACAGTGGGGATATTGTGGCCAAAAAACTTTAATCCAGACTTTTTATGGATATCTTTGAGAAATAGCTTTCTTCTTGCCACTCTTCCAGATAGGCCAGATGTGTGCAGTGTACCACTTATTGTTGTCCTATGGACAGACTCTCCCACCTCAGCTGTAGATCTCTGCAGTTCATCCAGAGAGATCATGGGCCTCTTGTTCCTTTAATCTGGAACAGTCTTCTCCTTGTTCCAGATTAAAGTTTAGAGGGACGGCCAGGTCTTGGTAGATTGCAGTGGTCTGATACTCCTTCCATTTCAATATGATCGCCTGCTCAGTGCGCCTTGAGATGTTTAAAGCTTAGGAAGTCTTTTTTTTTTAATCCAAATCCTGCTTTAAACTTCTCCACAACAGTATCTGGGACCTGCCCGGTGTGTTCCTTGGTCTTCACGATGCTCTCTGCGCTTTAAACACAACACTGAGATGATCACAGAGCAGGTGTATTTATAGGGGACTTTATTACACACAGGTGGATTCTATTTACCATCATCAGTCATTTAGGACAACGTTGGATCATTCAGAAATCCTCACAGAACTTCTGGAGTGAGTTTGATCCATTGAAAGTAAGGGGGGCAAATAATATTGCACACCCCACTTTGCAGTTTTTTTATTTGTTAAAAAAGTTTTAAATATCCAATAAATTTCGTTCCACCTCACGATTGTGTCCCACTTGTTGATTCTTCACAAAATAATAAAAATGTTATTTCTTTATGGTTAAAGCCTGAAAAGCGGCAAAAGGTTGAAAAGTTCAAGGGGGCCGAATACTTTCGCAAGGCACTGTATATTATAAATGTGCTGCGACAATTACAACCTTATGATTGTTGTGTTGAAAATTTTTGCTGCACAAACCAGCACAAACGTAGCACAAACGTTTGACACCAATTTTGTCTGATTTGAAGAAGACCTTTTGACCTTTAACCTTTCATTAATATCTTCAAAGCCAAAGCAGCACAAACGAAAATTTTTGCTGCGCAAACCAGCACAAACGTAGCCGAGTTAATTGACACCTATTTCATCTGATTCGAAGAAGGTGGGGGGGCTGTTGACCTTTGATGACCTCTAAAAACATTTCTTTATATCTTTAAAATGATAGCGGCACAAACGAAAATTTTTGCTGCACAAACGTAGCACAAACGTTTCACACCAATTTTGTTTGATTTGAAGAAGGTGGGGGAGGGCCAACTTCACTCAGGTGAAAAACGTCACTATTTGCACAATGACAGTTGCTATGTCAGTTGTTAGTGGTTGCTATGACGACTATAATAAATGAGGTGTGTCTGGCTTACATTCAAAATCCATGTGGAGGCGCATCAATGGCCTGTCGTGGCATGGTTCGCGGTGCATTTGACGCGTCAAGCGTGTCCAACAAATAAGCCAGCAACAAAAAGACAATGACTAGAGCATTTTGACGTGCTCTCGACACATTTTTTTTTTTTTTTTTTAAATACAGAGGTTTCTAGAGAAGTCTGAAAAAGGTATTAACATAGTGACAAAGTGGATAAGTTGATAGTGCTTCTTTAGTGCTTCTTTTGTCCTGATCACACTCTGACCCATCTCCTCTGCTCATCCCTTGACTCAGCTGTGACTGTTGGATCTGCCACATTTGTTAGAATTTTTCTAAATTTGCCATGGGTGGGGTTTAGCTTTCAGAGGTTAGTTACACTTTAAAGAGTGCTTTCAAACAAATGGCTGTTGAATTTTATCAGTCTTCTTTTAATATCTGTCCATCTATATAGGTTGTTCCTATCTATAGATCAATATAGAACAGAAAGATAGCCACACAGGCGCACCCTGGAGGAGGTTCCCACTGCCCAGTGTAACACTTTCTATCTTCAACACATTTCATTCATTCTATTGGCGGAGATGGTTGCCAGGCTACGGTACTTTTATGTTTTGCGAGAGCGTAGAAGAGAATTTGCAAGCAAGCAGAGAGGTTTGCAAGCAGAGATTTGATCTGAGCAGGAGGAGAAAGGTATGGGAGAACACAGTGGATATTTGAAAGAAAGCAAAAGTTTGGAGTGAAAGCATTACAGGTTTGGAGAACAAGACATGAAATCCTGCTTTCATACTAAAAATGTGTGCTCTCGACTTATTGCAGTGAAATTCCCCCATATAAGTTCCGTTTACTGAAGGAACTCAAACTGTTTTTAGTCTTTTTTTACTTGTGTAAATCTCTAAATTGCCAACTTTGCTAGGAATTTGAAAAATATCATTCACTAGTTCTCAACCACCACCTGAGTTTGTTTTTTTACATATTCATAATCACAAGAAGTATGTTTTCATGTCTAAGCCTGAACTTTTTCTAATTGTATAGGTACATGATTCCATGTCACTCGAAGGCAGCACACTTTGACATTGAATGGGGAAAGGAGGATGACTCAAGTCTTCTCATAGGAATTTATGAATATGGATATGGCAGCTGGGAGATGATCAAGATGGACCCTGACCTAAATCTCACACACAAGGTAAGTTCACATCATCTCAATGCTGTCTTAGCTTTGACAAGCCAGGATTTTATGCAGAAATATGATAGATGTTAAATAATATGTGTGTGTTATCAACCCCATGCTGATATGGGGTTGCCAATCCTTTTTGTCAGGGATTGTCAAGGAGATTACATTGACACTATGTGACTTTATCAATGGACTCTCATGACTCTCTCTGTTCAGGGTTCAAATGAGTAGGACTCATTTTCAGCCCGGTAGTTCCATCCCTCAGACTGGCGCACTTAAGATAATGTGGACTTTAATATCAAAATTGTATAATTATATATTATAGTATAACCTATTATATAAAAAAATAAAATAAAACCTTTGCTCTTTCTATTTTCCATCTTTTAAACACCACTGACTGAATGCATTTACATTTTATGTCTATTGCTTCTTTGGAAAAAGGAAGAAATAGAAGAGAAAATTCCCAGTGGAGATGGACCACTGTCCACCTCAGCAGTAGCAAGCTTATGTGATCTACCCACTGCCATGTCTGGATACCAGCCCAGGGTAAAAAAAAAGAGAGAGAGGGAAAGAGAAAACAGGCCCTTGTGACCCAAACATCAGATTATCACACCTAGAATTATCCCAGTTCCTCAGATTTATTTGTGTCCCAAATGGGCAATTGATGTTACAGTAAGTACAAAAAAAAAAGATTCACTAATCCTGGCATGGGTCTTAGGAATAAATTCATTTTCACTGAAGACAAAGTTAAGACCAGTCATACAGAGTCAAAGTCAGTTGCATACTTTCTAATTTGATTGTAGTTATTAAAACAATTTCAGTTTTTTATTAAAACTGATAAAGTTTTCTGTCTTGTGAACAGCCCCGGCTCCAGATTATATTAAAGTTAAACAAGATTTACTTTAATAATAAATGCGTAAACAAACCTTTATGTAACATTTCAAATAAAATAACCATGTTTATTAATGCAAAATAAACAGTCAGGATATAAACATTTATATGTATAAAATGCTGAGTAATTATACTCAAATTTTCATAAACATTAGCTCATATGTTACAGAAATCTAATGTTTCCAATCTCTGACGTCCATTTTTTTATGCAAAACCAATATAATAGAGTAAAAATAATATTAGTCAAGTAAGAGAACAAAGTGCAGTGCATTAAAAATAGTCTTAAGAAAAGTTACTAAGGTAAATGTAACCAGTACTACCCACTTTTGAACATAGATAGCAACATTAGTAGAGGGGGTGGAGGAGGACTTTGCAAAGTTCTTTGCGTTTTGCTGATTTGCTGCCATGATTCTAACACACCTGAGCAGCTCTGCACATCAGCAGCAGCAGAGACCTGCTGCTAATGTGCAGAGCTGCCGCACAGGTGTAAAACAACGTGAGAATCTTAACACGTTATGACACATTCATGCCAGATGCCAAAAGTAGCCATCTGGCATGTTAACAATGGACCTTACAAGCTCCGCCCACAACCGACTTAGAAAATCCCACGTTGCTGCAAGTCTCACAAACAAAGCCTAGCACCGCTTTGTTTCTATGTAAACATGAGTATTTCTGAGTCGATTAGTGCATCATTTCACCAAATATCAGCTACGACAATGGACTAACGAGTTAATTTGAAGCTTTACTACATTGATGTTGCTATTTTCAGACCTAACATTTCATTTTGCAAGCTTTTAGGAGTTGTAAAGCGAGCCTGGTAGCTACAAAAGGAATTACTCTTTCAGTTGGTTGATTCCACAGTTCTCTTATTAGAGAAACAGTTATGTCCGAGTTGAACAATTCGGCTCCTAATTTTTTTAAAATGAAGTAAATTCATAATTGAAATATTATGTAGAAGAAATCAGTGGAGAGTCGTGTAACTGCCTGAGCTGTGTCATTTAGCAGGAGCACAGTGCTAACTGGTTAATGTAAGCTCACAAGCTGAGCTTAACTGGGGTTTTTTTTTTAGTAAAACTCATCGAAAGACTTATTTATACAGCTGGTCATTTTCACTTCTAACATGGATACTTCTTATAGTTTTAAGTTTGTGTTATTACATGTCTTCTAACAGTAAAATGTCTTACTACTGCTAGTGTTGACTTGCTAACACTGTTTGCAAAACGACTCAGCAGAAAGGGCAAACAAACATAAAAACAGTGGACCACCATAGTAGTGTTGACTCAGCTGCTCCCCTTAGACCTCAGACAAAACATACACTGCTTTTCTTTTTTGATTGTTTATGCGAAAACTTTCTGCCGGTCTGCTAGTCCACAATGTAGTCTGGCACTACATTAGCATGTGTTTACTAATGCATGTACATTCGCTTGTGTTTGTGAGACGGCCATGCATGTGGTAGCCAGGCCATGACGTAGAATGGGCATCAGCCAATGAAATGTAAGGTCAATGGATTACGCAGTTATAGCGGTTGAAAAAAGTGCGGAAGGCAGTAGGCTCTGATATGGGAAGGGCGGGAGCCCCTGCTGCATCAAATTGAGATAGGACTATCAGAAATAAGTCACTCTGAGGTAAAAATGAAAGAAATTGCTTCCGGTACAGGGGAGCAGGGCTGACTCTGTGGGCAGCCAATGCCAGCCCATGCCGCCGAGCCTGCTTGGGAAACCCACCCAATAGCTTTGAATTGCTGACTTGCAGGTTCACTCCTAGACGTAAATGAAATGATAGTGGACTTAGGCCTGTTGCAATAAACAAATCAATTAATCGCACGATAAATTAAAACTATCGACCTCATTTTAATTATTGGCTTTATCGTTTCTTCCAGCCTTTTTCTATTTCTGTTGATGACACTGAATGAAAAAAGGCTCAACTCCGGTGCTCTCCACTGATCCTCCCTTCCTCATTTCCTTCATTTCCTTAGTGTAATGCCCAGCGCACACTACACAATCTTAGAGCTGTCAGCCGATTGTTGGCCCATTTTCAAAACTTGAAAATTGGCCCACAGAAATTATAGGTATAACGGTTCGATCGGGTTCGATCGTGCCGTGTGGTGTCCAACAATGGGAACAAAATAATGATTACAAGTGCAGTTAACTAATTTTAAAACCAGGCAACAATCAGTGCTTTACTACAATCTACTTGCAATGTATGTGGCTAGTGTCAGTCCTGACTTGAATGAAAATCATTATAACCTATTTATCTCGCGTTAAGAACAGCTGAAAAGTTACCGGGTTTATCAACTGCAGTATAAAACATTAATGTTGTTTCCACATATCATCTCCGATGTCCGCTGGACTTCGGGTTGCGCAGAGTCAGCTGTTTGGGATTCCCTTCCGTAATTTCCCCTCTGAAAGCACAGAGGAGAATCCGCACTTTCTGATTGGCTACCTGTCACATTCAACAGGCTGCGTTAACGCTCCCAGTCAGGGAAGACCCCTGATTTAGATCGGAGCAGCCACGACGATCTACCGTAACGCACCACACTCTACAAGATGATCGGTTACAAAATCGCAAGCGACAATTTTAGAACGGCCAACATTCTAAGATTGTCCTAAGGGAGAAATCGGGGCAAAAAATCATGTAGTGTGAACTATTCCATCAGGTAGTCGGATATGCCCATCTTCTCTATTTAAATCTAATGATTACTGAAGGGCAATATTGTATAAAGACTTCATGATCTGCATTCTTTTGGTTGAATGCAGTATTTATTTCCACTTTGGCTTTTTGTTGTTTCGTTTTTATTTGAGTACATTTTTTGTTAATGGAGACTGAGAGTCCATTTTATTTTTGGTCATTTTGTTTATTTTGTTTATCAGTTCCAGTGTTAAGTGTTCTTTTGAAAATAAAGAGCATCTATCTTCGGCAGGAAATCGCATGCATTATAACATCATTTCCATTAAATCAGTGTAAAAAGGTCTTCAAACAATATTATCTTTTACCGCAATAATTTTTTGAGACAATTAATCGTTCAGCAAAATTTGTTATCGTGACAGGACTAAGTGGACTGTTGATTGCATTGAGGCATTAACGTTACAGCTATCCCTCATACTGAGCACGCATGGTGCAACAGCTGAACAAACATGCTTTATTTTTAGGACACGGTCTCTGCACTTCTCATTGCCTCATTGAGCCTGCTGCACTATTGATTTCTGTTTTCTTTTTTTCCCTCTTCCTTTGGATCATTAATACGTATATCCTTTGCTAATGTCAATATGGTAGCATAACTTATTTCATCACACTGATAAACAGTTGAAGTATGCTGACAACATGCTGGCTAATGTAAAACAACAAGACAACACTGGGTAACCATGGCAACTGGTATCTGTTTAAAAGCACTTTGGCTCTATCTACAGTCAGGTTGCCTGTGCTTGTACTGTATTGACAAACAAATATTCCCTCCAAATGTTATTTTTTTAATATAATTTTAACATTTGGAACTTTTACAAGACTGACAAGGAAGGCATCTGTTTTTTGTGCTTAATAGGTTCATTGGTTTTATCTTTTGGGAATGAGAACAAGCTTATGGATTCACTGGGATAATTGGAACTAGGAATGCACTGATCCAGGTTTTTCACTTTTTAAACCGATGCAGATATCTGAGCTGATACCAATCCGATATAGCAAAACAGGAATGAATTGATTTAAAACTGAAATTTATTTGATAACTCTGCATCAGTACAGCACACATAAATATAATAGCTTCAGACGCTTGGTCAAACACGTAAAAACAACAGAACTTTGTTCAGTCAGCCCAATTAGGAGTACAACAATCAATTAGTGGGAAACATTTCTTTATAAATAAACTGAAACTGCAAAAAACAATAGGTTTACTAACTTGGTCTAACATGCAAAAATGAACTGCAGCAAACCTTTTTGTCAAATTGTTCAGAAAGTACAATTAGGAATTCCAGTTGCATTCCTAATTGCAATAAGTAAATAATAAACTGGGAGATGTAGAATGAATGTGTTCAAGCTACTGGTGGAAATTAGCAAGTATGAAAAAAGTATGAAGTGGCATGTAAATTTGAGCAATGTAATTGCCACTGTGGTAGGTTAGCATTGTGAACAGAAAAAAAAACACTGCGTTCGGTTTGAATTACTGTCCAGGGGAGAGGTAACCATCTGGCATATAGACTGATGCACATAAATGGAGCGGCCCGAGGCTGTTATACTTTAACAACAAAAAAAAAATCAAATATCTATTTTTATTATTATTGTTATTTGTGAACCACTGAGATTTTAAAAGCTTGATTCCACCTAAAGGTCACAGTTCCAGTCTGTGATCAATTGCAAATTCTGTTCTCTTACTGAAAGACGATTCATCTCTTTTGTCTAAGTATTAATCCAACATTCTTGCATTGTTTAGTTAACATTGGACACCCATTTGGACCATAGGATAGTAACTTGTTCAGTTGAAGACAGATTGAGAATGTAAATTTTTCCATCTGATTTCATTAACACTGTCCATTCTTCTACAGTGGGTAGGGCTGGTGAGGCCATGGAGGAGCCAGCATCTGGTGACAATTTTGTACAGGATGTAGAAAATATGCAGATATTTTGTGTTGTTAGATAGAAATTTTTTGTTACCCAGAATAAAGGTGGTGAATTTAAAAGTTATTCTTATATTAAAGATATTTTCAATATTTTTTGTGTATTTCTATCCAAGATTGTCTAATAACAGTACGGTCCGAAAATATATGCCAGTGTTTGGATTTTGTGTTTCCACATTGCCTGCAGCACCACTGGTGCAAGAAATTTTCTTTTTCGGTGTTATAAAAAAATCTAAGAAATACAATATGTATTCATGTACAATATGAGTTGTACAGTTATTGTGCCATTCTTCTGTAATTTTCATTTTCCCATTTTGTTTTCACATATAAAATTGAATGTATTTTTTTTTTTACTCATAAGTCCCTTGTATAGCCATGACATAATACCTATTTAGAATTTACCTGATATGCCATTAGTATTTCATTAAGCACTGATTCCTGCTCATCTAGATATCTAATAATTTCCTGATTAAGATAATGAAGTATCTGCAGATATCTATAAAAATCCTGTTGTTACAAGCTATAACTTGTTTTAAGTGTTTGAAACTCTTATTTGTCCTTTATCCATTAATGAAAAATGTGGTGTTATACCTTTAGATGACCAATTATAGAATCCAGTATGTATTTTATTTGGTTTAAAATCCGGGTCATAAGCACACCATCTTATAATTCTCAGGTTATAATGTAGTAGGGCTGTTGTAAACGAATATTTTAGCAATCGAGTAATCTATCAATTATTCTTACGATCAATTGAGTAATCGGATAAAAAAAAGATAAAATAAAACATTGGTAAATATAACATAACAGCATTATTACTATTGCATATTAACATCAGTCCACGATTCGTCAGTTACCCATTTGTTGAGACTGGGATGACATGAAATACATTTTCCAGTTCGTCTGGAAACTGGAAAGCTACACTTACATTAATCATCTAATGCGCAGCCGGCCACAATATTCAGTCTATCCACTCTATCCACTCACCTTCAGTTTTGAGTAGAATCTGTTCTAAATCTGTATTCTCCAATACTGCCTACAGAGGGGGATCCAGATTAAGAGCTAATTCAATGTCCTTCCATCAAGCATTATAGTTTTTATTCTAAAAGTTTATCAGTTTAATTTCTGCGGAATAGAAATAATTCTTTAAATGTAGTACATTCATGCCCCCTTTTTCTTTTGAGAGATTTAATGTTTTAAATCAAATTCTCCGCTCTTTTGCTAGCCATGCAAATTTGGAAAGCATTGTATCCCACTCTATGAATTGCTTTTTTGTAATTTCTACTGGAAGGGCTTGGATCAAGAAGATAAATCTTGGTAATAGGTTCATTTTCACAGATTCTATTATTTTGGTTAAACTCATGAAGGAGGGGACAGTCCATCTTTATATTTCCAATCTAATTTTAGTCAGATCGTGGTTTCAACTCTATCTGTAAATAAATGTGTCTTTAATGAAAGTAACAGTGTTGTATGAACTGTAATCCAGCTTCTACCAGATGATCCTGACAAGAAGCCACAAGCCAAGCAGCTCCAAGCCAGAGCAGACTACCTCATTAAATTACTGAGCAAAGACCTGGCCAAAAGAGAAGCACAGAAACAAACTGGAACAGTGGGTCTCATTTTCGTCAACTTATTCTTCCACGTTACGACCTATTCAAAGGTCTTAATGATAAATTAACTTTTTGTATGTTGTCTAGGCTAATTTACGGAAGAAGAAACCAAGAAGGAAAATCGGCAAAACCCTAAAGTCAATAAAGGGGGACGATGTGATCAAGAGCCCATCTTCAGATCTGACTTCAGACAAGAAATCCGATGATGAGAATGAAATTGATGTGGAAAAGGTAAACTTGAATCCTATTTGCCTATTTTGTTATTTACTGCCTTACACCTTAGTTTTTATGGGTATGATTACATGGTTTGCTGTTTTAGAGGATGGCAACCGGGAGGGCTCCAACCAAACATGTTCAAGAAGACAAGTTAAAGGGAAAGGACAATTATGATGAGGATCATGAGCATCAAACTTCTTCATCAGAGGAGAGAGACTGTGAAGAAAAAGAGGGGAAAAAAGAGGAGGCTGAAAGCTGTGACATTAAAGAGTGTAAGGGGCCAGTACAGAAACAGGAGGATGACAACGGAGAAAAGGTGGTAAAAGTTGTCTAATGACAAAGTGAACTCTATTTTGTTCCTTTTGTTCATAAATTTAAAAAATTACATTTTTCTCTAATTTTGATTCCAAATTCTTTTCATCAGATTGAAGTAAAAACCGAGGTACGAGAAAGGACAAAGAGAGCTTCAAACTTATCAGTTCAGAAGTCATATACTGCAGATAATGTGCCAGGATGTGAGGAATCTGAGGAATTGGACCAAAGAACTTTCAGCGTGGTATGTTGATTAGTTCTTCAGTCTTATTCAGTCACATTGTATATATACTGAAGTAGTTAAGTACGTATAGCATGTGTTGACACAACAGCAGATTTGACTTATCACAATATTCTTATTCAAGTGGATTGGCCCAAAAGCCCTTTTAAAAACAAGAAATGAACTGGATTTTGAAAATAAGACTTTTTCTTATTTTCTGAGTTTATATTTATAATATTTTATATTATTTATATTTTCGGCTTATAAACTGTAAATTCTTTTTAACATCTAAGATTTATGTAAAAATGGCCAACATTACTTAACAGACATAACTTATTGTGAGAAGTTATTGAAGTCACAATTGAATTTAACCCTTTCATGCATGAATTCTGATCCTTTGAGTCAGGATTTTTTTCCATTTTTTTTTATTTTCTCAAGGCATAAAAAAGGTAGGAAAAAATTTTTTTGTAAAAAATATTTTTATAGTTGATGAATTGTGATTTTCTCCAAATACATAGTTATTTGAAAAATACATCAGTAGTATTGTTCTTTAGGGGTTATCTGATGTCCCAGTATTTTTTATTTTTTTTCCTGCAAGAGTCGTCTACACCAGTCGTCCCCAACCCCCGGGCCGCGGACCGGTGGCGGTCCGTGGACCAATTGGTGACGGGCCGCACAAGAAATAATTAAATATCTCTGTTTAATGTATTATCTGAGTCTGAAGGAGCTTTTGTTTTGAAAATCCTTTAACCAGATTCTCTCGGTTACATCTTGCGTGCCAACATTGAGCCCACTAGCAGCAAATGAGTAGGAAACTAATTTGGAAAGTTTCTTTGCAAAGAGGAAAACGCCCAGAGAAGAGACAGGAGAATGAATTTATCCCAGACTGGTAGATGATTCCCACATTCCAAGGTGCTCCCCATGATGTGCAATGACCAGCTCGTTAAAGAGGGAATGAAGCCTTCAAACTGCTTTGCCACGTAGAGACCAGGCAGCATAAGCAACACTTTGGGTGTTATTGTCTTCTATCAATCCCTGGAGGGACCGTCTCGTTGCAGAGAAACAAGCTCAGGGCTCCCATTAATTTGTCGTTATCGAGAGTTAAAATTTTCATAAAAATAAAAGGTTAGTTTTTGTGGCACATCTGTATCTTATTTTGAAGGAATGTGTAAACGTTGCCAGAATCAGAGAGCGTTAGGAGAGGAGTAGAGCGTGTGAGTGTTAAGTGTGATTCACATGGCACAGTTTCAGGATTGTCGGACAGTTTTCCAAACCTCTGTGACCACACCCGACACGAGCCGATAAAAGTACAACAGGTTTTGTGTGTCCAGCCACACGGCAGGAGCAATACACCACACACAAACCAATTCCACTCACGAACATCCCGGTTCCAGAAGAAAATCCCGTAAAATCCCCAACATACCATATGCGAATTTAGAATAAACAAACACAAATTATGATGTAGAAACAATAGTCACAGTTTGTGGACTCATTTTAAGTGATAAAAGATGTAACAAAAAGAAAAGGCGTTGAATAAATGACACTGAGCAGCATCACTATTTGCTGCACTAAGTACTAGACAGGTGTTCTGTCGATCATCATACGCTGTTAGAGTAGCATACATGTTATTGTGACAGCATGTATGTCGGCCTGTCAAGATCACAAATTTTGCTGAGCAATTGTCTCAAAAATTGCGATAAACGATAATATTGTTTGAAGACCTTTTTACACTGATTTAATGGAAATGACATAATAATGCATGCAATTTCCTGCCAAAGATAGATACACTTTATTTTTAAAAAAATATTTAACACTGGAACTGATAAACAAAATCAACAAAACAACCAAAAACAAAAATAAAATGGATTCTCACTCTCCATTAACAAAAAATGTCCTTGAATAAAAACGAAACAACATAAAGCCAAAGTGGAAATAATTACTGCATTCAACCACAAGAGTGCAGCTCATGAAGTCTGTATGCTATATTGCCCTTCAGTTATCATTAGATTTAAATAGAGAAGATGGGGACATCGATTACCTGATGCAGTAGTTCACACTACATGATTTTTTTGCCCTGATTTTTCCCTTAGGACAATCTTAGAACGTTACAGTAAATAGCCGTTGCCGCTTTGATCTAAATCAGGGGTTTTCCCCGACTGGGAGGGTTAACAAAGCCTTTTGAATGTGACGGGTAGCCAATCAGAAAGAGCGGATTCTCCTCCGTGTTTTCTGAGGGGAAATTACGGAGGGGAATCCCAAACAGCTGACATGGAGCAACCCGGACATCGAAGATGATATGTGGAAACAAAATTAATGTTTATTCAACATTTCATGCAAATAATATAGAAATGACAAGGGGAGGGGTTGGAACTAAATTGCTACTGCAGTTGATAAACCCGGTAACTTTTCAGCTGTTCTTCGTTAATGCAATAGGTTATAATGATTTTCATTCAGTTAGGACTTTACGATGATACTAGCCACATGCATTACAGGTAGATTGTAGTTAAGCACTGACTAATGCTTGGTTTTAAAATTAGTTAACTGGACTTGTAGCCATTATTTTGTGTCCATTGTTGGACACCACACGGCACGATCGAACCCGATTGAACCGTTATACCTAGGATTTCTGTGGGCTAATGTGTGGTCTCTCATGGTTTTGAAAATGGGCCGACAAATCGGCTGACAACTCTTAAGATCGTGTAGTGTGCGCTGGGCATTACACTAAGGAAATGCGGAAGGGAGGGTCAGTGGAGAGCACCGGAGTTGAGACTTTTTTCATTCAGTGTCATCAACAGAAATAGAAAAAGGCCGGAAGAAACGATAAAGCCGATAATTAAAATGAGGTCGATAGTTTTAATTTATCGTGCGATTAATTGATTTATTGTTTATTGTGACAGGCCTACCTGTGTGCTATTCTGTACTACTGCTTCTGCGTCCCCTGCTACTACTGCTGTTTTCTCCACAGTTAGTTGGAACTTTACACTGTGGAATAAATGGTAAAAGTAAAGGCAAAATATTTATTTGATTAACGCTGTCTTACTGATTATCTTTTATGGGCAGGGCTGTCTATGTGATGTGCTGATGTATTTGCCTTCTGTCAATTGCATCCTCTCTCTCCCATCAGTTTGTATCATCTAAAATTGTATCATCAGTACCAAGAGTTTTGCTTGCTGTCAGAATATGATTTGACAGCAAACAAATCATATTCTTGTTTGCTGAACAAGAATATGTTCTTGTTCAGCAAGAGCATATTGTCACATAGTAGGCTGAGAGCCCCTTGCCACATTGTCAGCTGTTTGGGATTCCCCTCCATGCTTACATCACTGCTTTCTGATTGGCTACTTGTCACATTTAACAGGCTGTGCTCACTGTCAGGGAGAACCCCACATGCTGCCATAGTCAGGCCAAAACATTGTTGAATATGCCCAATTTTAGATCGGAACTGTCCCAATGTTCTACCTACTGGACCAGATCAGTCGTTGTGACACACCTCACAGAACAGGAGGATCGGTTATGATTATCGCAAGCGACAATTGGGGGCGGAGGGGATTGGGGGGTGGAATTTTACAGTGTTGCAGTGTTGTGAAATCTCAACACTGCATATATCAAATATTGTCAAGTAAAAAAAGAAACATTCATTCAAAGTCAAATCAGGTTGCATTAAAATAAACAATCCTAAATTACTAGATCAAAACTGCCCGATAGCTTGGCTAGCTGCTTTGTGCTGGCTGATTTATTGTTTCTGACAAAGTCTTTAATTCTGCAGAATACATGGAGGAGGCAGAGATTTATTTTTATTTTTTTTCACAGATTATCTCATGTTAGATACACTGCACACTGGCTTTTCCAGGCTATGAAGTATGAGATACAAGTGATCAGATTTTGTGATCGGCAACAAAAGACAGTGATCAGCGATCACCAATCATACAATTTTTCACGGAAATCAGCCGATTATGATTGGTGGCCGATGGGCACACTGTTGTGACTTTTTACACTTATGTTGTTCGGTGTATTTGCATGATAAGTGACTGATTTACAATTATATGTTAAGCAT
>CAEFZY010065343.1:0-45630 GCA_903066815.1 Brachyrhaphis roseni | reverse complement strand
ATTGTTTTTGGCGGAGTTATGTTTTTTCATAAAAAAAAATTATGCAAATCGCCCGGGCTCGGGCGGGTGGAGGTTAACTGGTTAAGGTTTTCCATTAACTATATCCCCCACCTCCAGTTGGGAAATTGGGGATATAGGTTGAAAAATAAGAATATACATTTTTCATTTGCTTATAGAGTTGACATGTTAGCAAAATGTCACAGGTAATAAACATAATGAATACACTGAACTTGAAGAAAAAGAACTTGCACACAATCTTGTCAGAAATGCTAGACAGATAAGAGAAAGAGATGCATTAACTTTTAAAGAGAATAACTTCATAAACAAGTACATTTTGTTATTGTAACTAGAGAAAATAGAGAACTGAGTTTATGTACATAAGATTACATAAATAAATGAGTGTCTGACCATTTCGTGCTTCATATATGATGATTAATATCTTGGAGGAAATTCTGAACTCAGAAGGAAGGCAGTGTGGTGAATATAAAACACATTCTCTTGTTTCAACTCATTAACATGGAAACAGAAATCTGTAGGAGTTGTGAATGAGAGGCTTTGTCTAGTTTAGTAAATAAGGCAAAGGAAGTTTATTTGCATAGCGACACTCCTGCACAAGCCAGTTCATAGAACTTTGGAGTGGATCAGAGGAAAAACATTAAAATAACAACTTTGCTTAAAAAGAGCTTTGTACGTCAAACATTTAAAAGCATTGATTAAGTTATGCAAATATTAGAACACATTACTTTCTAATATTAGTTAGAAACAGTTTCTCACACTTACAAGACACGTCACTGATCAGGCAAATAGTTAATTCTCAGATTCTTTGATTGAAGCACAAAAATGTCTTAAAAAAGAGCTTTTTAGACCAATAGCAGCATTTACCCTTTTTCAAAATGGGAGTTAGTCCATTGATTTAAGAACAGGTGTAACATGATCCAGTATCCTGTTAGTCAGGTCTCTAGCAGCACCATTTTGGGTGAAATGCAGCTTCCTGGTTGACAAGTATGCACTAGTTTTCTGTCTCATTTTGACATTAAAGCCAAAAGGTAACAATCAGACCAGTCCAGTCAAGCCAATTCTGTAACTTTTTTAAATGCTGTGCCTTAAAAGACAAATGCAACTGAATGACAAATGGGAGGAAAATTAATCAAAAGTCTGAATAAGGTCTGCTTGAGGAGGTAATAAGATAAAAATAATAATGGAGTGAGAATTGAATGTTGATGAGTCCAGAGCTCACCGGGGTTGTCAGCAGTGACGTAATAAAAATGAGGTCAGACATATTTTCATCTGCTACACAGAAGAGTAAACCAAAGACTCACACGTCCTCCTCCTCTTGGTCTTCGCTGTCTTCATTATCTAGAGCCTGAAACTCTCGCTCCCTGGCCCTCTTCTCTGTGACCTCCCTCCAGTAGTCGTTAAGTTTAAGACCCAGAGCACCAAGGGTGAGTCTTGACAGCAGAAAGAAAACAAAGTCACATATTTAACTTTTTTTTCCCCTAATTTGCTAAAGACAAAAACACAAAGTAAAAGCAGATAAGGCAAACTAAGCTTTGTTTTAATGTACCTGTACTCTTTAGTGTACTCAAAGTCCTGCTTGTTGTGAGCAGGTTTGAGAAAATTACACTCAATGACGCCGATCACCCCGATGCCTACCCTTTGACCCGAGGCCTGCAAAAAAAAACAACAATGAGGTAGAATAATACTTAGCACAACATAACATCCATCCATCCATTCATAACATGCCAAGTATATAAAGTATTATAATTTTTGACACCTTTAGCTGGCAGCCCACTTTCTCGTAGGCCTTAATGAGTCGGTTCCTGTGGTACATCATGATGCCATAGTGCTCCTTCTTCTTAGGGTTTACGCCAAAAGTCACCTTCACTTTCTCTTTCTGATGGACACCAGTTAGGGAGAAGCAGCACTATACATGGGCACGCTTCAGATTTTTAAAATAAAAAACAAAAACACGATTAAACTCACATATCTTTGCTCACTAAGTAGATGCAGGGCAACGCAGACGTCAAATAACGATTGGCATTTTTGATCATATAACTTGAGGGAGATTTTATAATGGATCTTTCCATTATTTAAAGTATTTTTTATCTTCTGTGCATTCACTGTTTTAAGGCAGAAAACTCAAACTGATAACTCAGTGCTTCATTAAAATTGATCAGTCTGGATTATTAATTTTCTAACACTTTTCAGCCTCTTCGTATTGAATAGAGAATATTACCCTTAAAAAATGCCTTAAAATTATTAAAGGAAGGCAGAGTGTTGAATATAAAACAATGTTTTTTATAAAATAATGTTTTTAATTTAAAATTTTCCCTTTTCAGCCGTATCAGTTCATTTTGTAATCCATGATTCCCCGTTAATAAATATAAATGACGTGATTAAATACTTCAAGCCAAGAGCTTCTGACTTCTGGTTAGTTTGAGAATATATATGTAGATAACATAAGGATACGCTAAACTGAGGTTTGTAGACGTCATGTTCGATGTGACTCAGACTCTTGGACACCAACTTGGCCAGGACTTTCTTCCCTCTCAGGATGACCTGCGTCCGTGGCTTCAGGTACAAGATACTGAGATAGGCCTGAGAAAAACAAGCAAGCAAAGAGAAAATGTAGATACTGACATATTTTAAATAGATTTTTTTCAAATGTATATTTTCAGGGTGATAAGTTGTCTTGATTGAAAATAAAAAAAAAAAAATACAAACTTTTGAGTTGTTTCTCAAATCTAAAATCCAACACGATTCTTACAATTTAAAACAGGCAAAACAGAGCTGTATTAGTTAAACCCTGCAGGCTGCTTCAAAAGGGAACTGGGGCAGGCTTACTAGAAAACCGCAGATGTCTTTGGTGGTGGAGAGGTTCTTGGTTTCTGCTTGAAACTGGCGCTCAAAATGCTACACTTACCCTTTTCTCCCTCACGTGCGTTGGGCTCCCCTTGACCTGAACCACAACCACTGCACCTGTTTCAATCTGGGCTCAAAACTCTTTAGTCCTCCATTCAGCTTTGTGAGCTATCCAGGGCTGTGAAGAGGCATTTGCCCTCTTACAGATTTCTTCTGTTTTTGATTTTTCGTCAAACTTTTGTCAAATGTTAGTGTTCATTTTTATAGGAAACCCCTGACATCAAAACCAGCCTGGCCTATGAAACCTGTTCCACCAAACCAACCTGTTCCACCAAACCAGTCCAAACAACTACTGGTCACCAGTTCTTTGGATTTCTAACATGCCAAACTTTAGCTGTGGTCTGGTCCTAGTGCCAGTCCAGTACCAGTTTGCTGCTGGACCAGTGGAAGATCAGGAAATCAAAAAGTTAAGAAATGGATTCATCATTTGAAAACTGCTTTTTCTCCTGTTTTTTATGCTGGTTGCTGCAAAAACCACAAAATTTTACTAAGTATTTTTGGTCTAGTTTCTAGTGCAAATATCTTAGATAACTCTAATCTATAAGTAACTTTTCAGCAAGACACAAGAGCTTGCTTTAAGTCAATAAACCTTTAATATTAGTAATGAAAAACACTAGTACCACTAGCACTTTTACAGACATTTTCCCATGTTACAAAGCGAAAAAGTCTGGAACTAGTAATTCTTGTAATAAGAAATTAGTGACTTAAAAAAACCTCTGAGCATCTGAATTTGTGTTTTTGCTGTGATATTTTTGTCTGATGTGAATTAGTTTCACGCTCTGAACCACTTTTTCTTTGAAACATTTGACATCGTTTTATAATTAACACAATTTGATGCAAAGTAAACTGTCAAGCTAACCAAGTTGGCCAGAGCTGCTTCATTGAGCTCACTTCCTGTCCATAATAAGAACTAGAGAGTGCTGCAAATAAACAAAGCAAGCTAAAGCATTTCCTAGCCGAGCAGAAATCAAGGCGTCTTAGAGAAGAGCAACCCTCACCCCTAGCTGCTGCAGGAGAATAAAACCTGCCTACTTTAGTGTGAAAACATACGTAGCTACACACAGCTGGATAGGGACGGGTTGAGAGTTACCTAGCAACCAGGCGCTATTTTTGTGAAGGCCAGAACATTCGGAAGCAAAATGAGGAAGTGTAGCAGATTGCTTCTGAAATATCTCCAGCAAAAACTCGACAATATGATTTAATACATGAGCAAAGCAGCAGCTCCCTCCTTTCCCTTCACTCCAGTAACTATTTTATTCTTCCAGGTCTGTTACTTTGATTCGTATTTGACGTTATGTTAAAACTGAGCTGAGCTGAAACAGGAAATTACTGTGGCAGAAGCCGAGGGGTCTTTTCAGTCAGGATGTACGTAATCCTTACCCTTACTAAGAGGAAGTCCACAGAATGCAGTTAAAAGCAGCCAGCTCATCCAAAAACAAGAGTTCAGATGAAAATTAAAAACAGATCACATTTCTCCTGCTTTAGCTTCCCTTCATTGGCTCCCTGCTAAATCCAAATACAATTTAAAATTCTCCTTCTTACATGTAAAGTCCTTAATAATAAAGTTTCATCACACATCAGATAACTGATAGGTCCAGTTGTTATCTTGATCTATCTATAGTTATGCTGCTATAGGTTTAGGCTCCTGAGGACAAACTGACTCTGCTACTTTCTTCTTCTTCTATGCTCAAGTTTGCATTATTTGCTGTTATTTCAACTGTTAAATTTATGTTTCTTGTGTTTTTTCTTTGTAGAAGCTACAACTGGCTTTGTGCTCTGAGATTCCGCTTTATGTAGAATATTCAAAATTTTCAAAAACCTAATAAGAGACACAGTTTAAGGTGTGCTTTGGGTTAAACATGCTGCTTATTTACTTTGTTGTTTGGGAGGTAGAAAGGGGAATTGAGCTCATTTCTAGTAACTCCTATTTTTAGCCAAAAATGCAAGGTTGTTGAGCTATGAGCAGTATTGTACTTAAGCCTTTATCTGCTCAGTGAAATGCTGTTTGTTGTGCCAAAAATTCAACAGACGTAATGGGTTTCACAGCTGTAACATGGTCAGTTTGTTCTGAAATGACTCTTGATGTGCTGTCACCACGGTAAAATAAAGACAATGCTCCAACAAAGGCTAACTTACTAATTCTTAAAATAAGCAAAAGGCTGGCTCACCCTTAGGCTGTAATACATGTCCGGGATGTTTTGCTCAGGTCTCAGGGACCCGTTGTTCCTCAGGCCCTGCTTCAGCTCCTCGAACTGAATCTCAGGCAAACGAAAGTCAGTTGAATCGGTGTCAAACTCAATCTCAGTTTTACCATCTTTGGCTCTTCAGGGACACAAAACAAAATAAGTGTTAGAACACGTTTCCAGCTCTGAAGCTGCTTTAAAGGAGTAATGAAGGATCTGTTATTCGAAGTTAAATGACAGTAAAACCAAGTTTGAAATACAGAATCAACTTTTACTTTAAACTCCTTCTAAACGTCACGCGGCCATTTTTTCTAATCTGCAGTGCTACATGTCTGAGGACAGAGAATATGATAAGGAGGAAGTGAAAAAACATGAGAAACTTAAACAAATAATTTGATTACCATCTTTTTCTTTCAAGATATCCACAGGAAGTGGAAAAAAAAACACTTGTACTGCTTGTGCCCCAGTAAATGGAGGCTTGTGATAAAGTGCGTCATCATCCTCTAACTTAAACAAGCCTATACTCATCTGCTTCTGTAATTAAATTAGTTATTCACACTAAAATGCATTTAAGCTTCATTTGAAACAAACATCTAACACTCAAGTGAACCCAAATCAAAGAAACAATTGTGACAATCTACGATAATGCAAATATTTCCCTAAAAACAACACAAAAATGTGTCTGTTTCTGACCTGCGGATATTCCATATCAGTATTTTGGTGCCTTTTTTTGAAGGAATGGAGTCGAAGTGGGTGAGTATCTCCTCCTGGGACTTGATGATGGAGTGTTGCAAAATGGCTGCCAGGCTGGCCTCTGAGTCTTCAGTCACAACCAGAGACCGTAGTGCTGAGTTAAGGTCCGATCATGTGTGGAAGTTTACATCTAGACAGTGGTGGCTTTTGATACATGGCTTCCCGCCCAGGGCGAACCTAACTATGGGGCGCCCTGATTGAGATTTCTGTCGCAGAACGAACACAAAAGCTGTCTTGAAGTAACCATAAATCCAAAAAATTGTTTCCCCTAAATAATTGTCACTCTTAGTTACCAAGCAGTAGCTAATATTCACACTTTATTAATTCTTGCAAGAATGTGAACAGGAAGCAGACATGTCACACGTACACACAGTCTGCGCTGACTACAGAAAGCGTCACAAGCTTTTTACACCAGCATTATCACTGAGGGTTAAACAAAACACACCAGAAGTCTGGGATCCAACATCTGGCTCGGATCAGAACCACTGTAACCTTTCAGTCAGGATGCTGACAAAGCCTGAATCTTGAACCCAGAGGAGCGCTCTACCTATATGTGGTACCGCCGCATATAGGAAAAACAAACCCAGGTAGAGTGGAAAAACATAATAGGATCACTTAATCTAGCTGCTGGGGCAGGTGGAGTGAATACTTTCATTCAGAAGCTAAATACTAAAACTATACTAACAAAAGGCAATTCCTAATTTTCTCAAACATAAGACTACATTTTTTTCCCCCCATTTTATATTTTGGAATCCAATGCCATGTTCAAAGCTGCATCTAAACAAACTTGGGTCTAAGTGTAATTAATCACACCCACTTGTTTATCGAATCAAACGCAATCAACCAGATTTTTTTTTTCTTTGAAAAGCTGAGTACAATTTCACCAGCCATATACCAGATTGCAAAATCCGTTTGGCAGAACTTGTCTGACAACATGAAGTAGGTCAAAAAGCACATCATGTCCTGATCTAAAATCTGACTGAGCCAAGATAATTCGTGATTAAACACAGGACCTGGGGAGTGGGAGAAGTTAGTTTTTTTTTTTTTTTTCTTGCAGGTTGTCTTGCCCTTAATGAATGAAATCATCTTGATTAAACTCAGAGAAACTGTCTGTTTTCTCAACAGTTTGTATAGTTTAAGATTCACTTTATTAACAAACAACTGAAGTGCTGGTTGTCAATTCCCGTACTTATAAATGCCAAACCTAAATATCTAAGGAAGAAAAAGTGAGGTTCTGGCTTTCTTATCAACTTTTCATGAAGTAAAAATCGCAGCCTCCCAGACCTTGCTATCAGAGGTTTACTGTTTTCCTTCAAAATGATCTCCTTTACAGAAGGAGTCACAAGAGAGCTTTTGCCAAATGAGGAAGGGGACCATGTCTATTTTTTAACAATAAGGCTCTCACTGGCAGCTCCTACATGCACTGGACGTTGTCCTGCGTAATAAAAGGCAACGTCTTCTTAATAGAAACAGACTTTTTTCTGTATCAGTGTTTGAAGAAGATGTCTTCTAAAACATTTTGCTTGGATTTAGAGTGATCCACACATGGTTCATCAATCAGAGCATAACAAAATTGGAGAGTATGTTTTCAGATATTTCTTAACCCAGTTTTGATGTTTCAACAGTTTTGTCCTGTTCATGTGTGGTCGGGTTTTAAACTCCCTAACCTTGGCCATGTCTCTGAGCCCTGAACACCTTGGATACAACAGAACTGGAAGAAAACGGGTTTGTGGTGGCTTTTCTCAAATCTTTGCCCATACAAGTTGGTGTTGAAAAATTTGCCTAAGTTACAAAATGATCAAATTTCTCACTTGCCTCATAACTATGCAACAGCTTACTTTATTACAGCGCAACACATCTACCTGCAGGATGGGCCCATGGTGGTATTTATGCTGGAGCTACCGCTGTAACTAGATGAGAACAAAAAAAAACAGACAAACATATTGATACTAATCATAACCAACAAACACAGAGTGTGTTGCATCTTGTTTTTTTTTTAAAAAAGGATATTGTTCTGTTGATTGAAGGGGACTATGGGAACAATGACTGCCTGCGCTTTGATGTTTTGCAGGTAGGTCTGAGAGAGCAGTCCCACAGTCTGACAGCCGCCATTTTTGGTGAAGATGAGCGCATCCCGGCCCAGACGCATGGAGCCGGACTTGAAGCCGTTTCCATACAAGCCGATGGCCTGCTGGCTGGCTTTACCTGAGCCTTTTTCTGTGAACCCAAAGCTGGAATGAAACAGGACGACAATACTGATGACACACAATATTTAATTATTCAATTATTAATCAGTGAAGAATTAGTATGTTATTGTTATTATTGTTTAATTGATGTTTATGCTATGGATTCTTGTGTTTTCCACGTAAACGTCTTGTTCCAATTCTCACCTGAGCATCTTGTGCAGCTTATTAGGCGTCATCCCGCTGCCATTGTCTGTGAAAGTCAGACAAAGCTGATCGTCGATTTTAACTGCATCTATCCAGATCTGTTTGGCACACACACCGGGGTCTGACGCATTGTCTGGAGGAAGAAAAAGGAGAAAATGCAAAACTTAGAAGAGAAAGAAACACACAGGAAGGGGAGGACTGAGATTACAGAGAAACAACTGATAAAAGAGTAACTTCTCCTGCAGATGCTGATAGAGGAGCACAGTTTAGCAACTGATAGGTTGTCCTGTCGTGTTTATAAACAGTGTTTATGTGACCAAAAAACTCCTGCTGGTCTTAACCAGATGGCGGTCTTATGGGGTGCACAATCAATCAACACGAAGAGCTAATCTGCACATGTATAAAATGTGCAGATTAACTCTGTAAAATGTTAAAATCCAGGTAATATATTCCTAACATAGCATAATCAAAAACTACTTATGCAGGTGCATCTCAATCGAAGCCTCCAGATGAAAAGAAAATCTGCAAATAGATTGGTCTGTTCATCCTTTTGAACTTTCGGTTGTCTTGCACAAGACTTTCGAATGAGTCTTTCACATCTCATCAGGTAAGAAAAGCAGCCATATGACTTGAATATTTGTTTTAAAATCTGTTTTAGCAATCAGTGATTATTTAAAGTAACGTTCTGTAATGCACTCAAAGTCTCAGACACAAAACTCTGGCTATGTGACTTAGACATATAATATTTACCAACAGAAAGTCAGACACAATTTTATTTTTTTTTTTGGCTAAACATCTATCCCCAAAAGAAATCGGTGTTATAATACACACTTTTTTTTTTTTAGTAAAATCTTTAATATAACATTTTCTAAATTTAATATTCTATTAAAATTTAATTGATGTGTGATTTGACCAATCTTATAATTATTTGCTTTCCAAATTTGTTATAATATTTAACAACAAACTGATATATTCACCAATCAAAGAGCAGTCAAAACTAAGAACAACCATTTTCTGTCTTCTTGTAAATTTACTCACATAAATAGTTATAGTGGGCCAGATTTGGCCCGGAGGCCTTGAGTTTTACACATGAGGCTTAACAGTTTGTTGTAATATGTCATTAAACATGACGACAGTTTAAGAATCTATACAGCAGCGTGAACACTTTGACACTTTTGAGACTGTAGTTGTTTTAAGACGGTACGAGTCTGCTCTGGTTTTGGCATGATTCAGTCTAAATATCAGCTCTAGCCTCAGGGAACAGCAAATCTGGATTTATATTAAATCAATATGTCAAGAGATTTGTCTAATTCAGGTAAGATACTAACGCCTCATAAACTCTTAACAGAGCCTCAGCTCAAAAACCCTGAACTGTCCCTTTCAACGTGTGCAGATAAAACGTGGGGGATGTAGTTTTGAAGGTTTTCTGAGCAGTGGAAGGCAGTTCAGTACATATACTGCACCAAATATTTACAGATTTGAGCACATCTGGACTGCAGCGGGGTCAGGTTTAGCTCCACCACACTTTGCAATGTAAAGCCGTCCTATAGACAGTGCATCCCCTAATAATAACATAGCACTGATGCAAAGTTGACTGATCTAACAGGACGTCTTAACTGCAGCCCTGTCACAGTTCCTGTTAAATGTCCTGCAGCCAAATAATGGCGGTTGGGTCTTAGCCAATGAGAGCACACAGAGTGGAGGCATGACAGCCCAGAGAGACGCTATAAAGTCACGTTGCACCCCGACAGCCGCGTTTATGCTTAAAACTCCAGAAAGACTAACACCAAACTGTTGAGAAAACATTCCTCCAGCAGGGAAAGATTGCAGGTTTCACATTACTTTGAACGCGGATGTACACGCTCGAAAATAAAAGAAAGCGTGGTTAGACTGACGAGGTCTCTAAGAGGAAGTCCAATTTAGAACAAAGTTTGCGAAACACGCAGCTTTCAGTGTGAGACAGCGGAAGAGAGAGCAAAATGAAACCATGAAATGTTGCAACAGCATAATAATGCAGAGTGCAGGTGCGCCGTCCTATGCAAAGTTTCTATATGATCGTGTCATTGCAGTTTACCTATTAACTCTGCCACCGCGCTGAACGGCCAGGTATGACTGGTGGAGTTGCTGTTTAGAAAGGAAGGGCTCATCTGGAAAAAACAAAACAAAACAAAAACAAACAGCCATTAACGCTTCTTCTGATGTTCCTAAATCAACGCGATTCTTTGCAGCAGAAACACATGTTTGCAATGTTTGAAAAACTTACGGAACTGAGGCGAATCCCCTGCTCGCTTAACCTCGCCATGTTTTCTCTGTGATAATATTGCTTGTGAGAGCAGGTACGTAACTTCACACGGCGGAGTGGGTGCGTCCTGTGGGTCGCAGACAGAGGAAGTGCCGCATTTAAACATTTAAACCGACTCTGAACTCACTCACGACACATCGTTCACGTCCGAGGGCATCTTTTCTTCGGGTAAATCCCACAGTCGATCGTTTCCCTCCCCGTTTGCAGTTATCGTGTTAAGCTAGGGCATGATTGTGGTTTTGGTGAGCGCTTTTATTTTCCTATCTGTTGCAAAGTGAGTCTGAACTGCCTGTAGCAGGACGTTAAAAGAAATCCGCAAAACTGATTAAAAAACAATCTTGCTTTACCTCCTGGATTAAAATGAAACAATCTGGTTCCAAAAATAGAATATTGTAACGACTTTGTTACAATATATTTTAGGAATGTACCAAGAAATAACTTTTTTTTTTAAAATAATAAAATAAAATCAAGAAAAGCCCAAACAGACTGAGCAACAAAAGGTTCAAAATATAATAAAAATAATCACTACCTCCTTTAGATAGACAGACAGACATTTAGATAGATGGGTAGAGTGCTGTATCCTGCAATATTACCAGAAAGTTAAGTGGAAGGAAAAAATGTGGGAAATGTTACACCTCAACCTTGAAAAAACTGCAAATCCCCAAACTTACTCAAGAGTCTGGGAAAGAGTCACAAGGCGTGGGCTGTGGGTGGAGTCAATGTTTTAAGATTCTCCAAACTCAAACAATTCAAAGCCATAAACTGCAACTATTTTATAGCTTATGTTAAGTCTTCCCAGGAAAAATGACAATAGGAGAACTGTCTTGCCTTTGCTAAGGAGAAAAAGGATTAGATTTTTGCTCAGAGTTGCATAGTGAGCTTTACATTTCATTTGGAAGTCAAAGTCCCAGCGGGGCAAAATCCAGGTTGACTAAGGTCCTGTGTGAAAAGTGTACATTCAGGGATGAATAGAGTCGTGTTACCTGCTGTTGTTGGTCCACTGTGTTTTCTAAAGTCTACTGTCAGTGTAGGAACTTTAAGAACACTGAGTTTCCTGTTGACTAACAAGCTTTTCAAAGACAGAGGTTTTCTTTTTCCACAGGACTTGTCACCTGCCTACACGGCCAAAAGCACCAATACTTTGTTTGTTCTCCACAGAGTCAATGAACCCTCATGACCAAAACCACCTGGAGAATTTAAAACTGAACTAATGGGTTTCATTAACTATAACGCATAGTTATAAAAATTATATATAAATATGTCACACTGTGTGTTATTAATATATATGTCTATATTATAAATCTTATTCTCTAAATTAAATTATTGAACTGAATTAACTTTCCGTAACGCTATCACTTATTGAAAGTACACCGTGTATTTCAGCAGTAGTGCAGTGCAGCTGGAGATGTAACAAAGAAACAAACTTCCCTAACACTGTGCATAAGTTCAAGGTCAACAGATAAGGCTTGTGATTCTGGATTAACTCTGCTTGGACAGGAGAGATTAAAGTGCAGTTTGCAAATGACGTCTGCCAACTTTAATCTATAGGAATAAATAAAATCATTCTTATGTGCAACTTGATAAATCAGCTATAAAAAGAAAATAAATACCTTAAGACTGGAGTCTCCAAAGAGAGGCTCACAGGATTCATTTTGTGTAATTCCCAACTGCAGTTCAATCATAGAGCAAATCTGTCCCTCCAGCAATGCAGAGGAACATGATTTATATTTTTTTTTATCATGAGATTGTCAATGACAAATTTATATCTTCTTAGAAGGAAAGTGATAGGGGAGAAACAAAACAATGTTGTTTTATTTGGCTTTATTAGGAATGTTTTTTTTTAAGATTTCATTTTAATATCATTAGAAGAAGAGCCATCAACATACAGCAGCTCATTACTGAAAAACAAACTTGGTCACACCCATTCATTACACTTGGTTAGACAGCAAATATTTTTATAGGAAGTTCTCTTAGTTGCTGAGAATAGACTAAAAATAAACTCTAGGCTAACAAAAAAAAAAAAAAAAACGTGAACGAAAAAGTTTGGAAGCTGTCTGGGAACGTTTTTAGAAACATTTAATAATTTGTTCTTTTATATTTTGTTTTAACAAGATATTGCTTGTTTGATTGTTTTCAGTGATGCACATATAGAGTTCTAGTTATGATCAATGATCAATTTATTTATCTTTATGATGGGGAAAGTCAACATCCCTCCTCATAGACAAAAATCAAGTTGTGGCAATCTTACAAGTTTCATAAAAAATAAACCTAAACAAAGTTTTATTTATTTTATGAGTCCTACTTTTCATCAACTCAAATCCAGATCACTCAAACTGCACAACAGAAAACAATGATACTGAATATTGTAAACACACATAACATCTTTGGTCCTTCCCTGTTTGTTGTGTATTTCGTCGTTTTCTCTTGAAAAAATATCTTGAGGGTTTGTAACATACATTATTTCTTCTTTTCAGAGAAGTCTAAGTTGTTTACCTATGAAAGTCAAGCAAGTCAATAAGTCTGCCCAAATTACTTACTGTGGACAACTAAAATGAGATCAAGTTGAATTTTTATGCTCCTAAAACAAAACATACTGTTTAACCAAGTTATTGCTCAGGCTAAGATTTTCTTGCCCTTTAGTGCTGCTTTTGAGAACCTGAAAAACCTCATGCCTCAACTAAATGCTAGAGAATGTACCTTCAACATCCAAAGAAAAGATTTTCACCAGTTTTCTCTAAAATCCATTTGTAAGGACTTACATTTCTTATCCTAATTCAGACCCAACAACCACATTATTAGATAAATCTCGCAAGTAATGAGGACTTTGTGACGTGGTGCATTATTCTGCTGCAAGTTAGTTTCCAGGATCTTCTTCCATGGAACCAGATCCCAGATTAAATTTATTTTCACAGGGAACATTTCCAAGTACAACATTTATAAGAAAAACCTTTGCACTGGAGGATTGATCAACATGTCAATTTAACCTAAGACCTGCTTTGGTCTGTCTGTCTTTTTCTTTGTTTATCTTGGCAAGTCCAAATACTTGGCTGTTGTGGAAAACTGCCTCACACCTCTGCAGAACATTATTCAACAGTTAGGCGACTTATACTTGGCTCGTCAGATTTATCAGTTATCCAAGTGGTTTATTACTATTATTATTATTATTATTATTATTATTATTATTATTATTATTATTATTATTATTATTATTATTATTATCAAACCTGTCTCTTTGTCTCTCTCTATTGTGTACCTCCTTTTGGTTGTGATGTTGCTCTAGTTAACCCAGAAGAGCAAATGCACACCACATCTTCTCAGAAATGTCATTTTTGAAACTGCTTGTTATTGGGCTTTCATATGAAATCCAGATGAAACACACAACACAATACATTTTACATTTTGTAGTTTTAATGCAGCAAGATCAATGGGTTGGAAATATTTTCAGGTATTGGAAGCAATAACATTTCAATGTGTGGATAGAAACAAGGTTTCATTTTAGGGATGATTATTATAACTCAGCATGGTCATCTATTTTAATAAAGAACGTTAACAAGAGCTACATGCTATGGTAGTTTTTCTCTAGGTTGTGAATTTTATGCTTTTACCGGTAATAACTTTTTAGCTGTTTTTATATATTGTGTAAATGTATGTATGTGAGATGAGGTTTTATGTGATGCTGTTAATGTTTTTTGCTACATATTTCACTGGTTTCAATGATAAAACTTAAAAAAAAATGTGCATTCAACTTAGTTTCAATAACTCAACCTTGAGTTGACCCATCAGCTAAAACACCCCCCCCCCACACACACACAAGTAATAACTTCATGGATCCAGGTGACTCCCAACAACAAAAAAAGCTTTGGCTGAACTCTTGTTCAGCCAGTTAGGTACTTGTGATTTTTCCTGGAATCACATCCTGTCTGGATCTTTGCCTTCTGGTTGCTTTTGAACTGGTTGAACAGTTGTATGTCGAGCCAATTATGATGTAAATAATTTAAAATTAAAACAGAATAAATTATGGTATTCATCAGGTGTAATGACTTTCCCTGTAATTTACTTTTTTGTCTGTTAAAAAAGTAAGTGAAAAAAAAAAAAGTAAGTGTGCATTACATAATCTTTCTTGGTGATCATTACCTGTAAACAGAGTCATTTATTTCCTGGTACAACAGTCAACATCAACACTGCAACCAACCGCATGTCCATCGATCAACAGTCAAATTTAGTTTGTTGAAGTCAAACTGGCTGACCGGCTTTTTGCAATGAAAGAGATCTTTCTGCTATGAGCAGAACTGGTGGGTTCCTGTATGTATTGGAAATAGCACTGATGTGAGAAGGTGGGGCCTTGGAGGTTGCTCACTGGAAGTACAAGACTGGCTCTTGTACTTCCAGTGAAAGAGTTACTGATAAGCTTTCACCAATTCTGCTGTGCTGGAAGACAGGATTAGACAACAAACCTCAAAACACACTTACTTTAAACTAACCAAACATTTATTAATCCTGCTTTGGTAAAGTTATGAGAAGATCTGAGAAAACCTTGAGTAAATCATGCAAGTGTGATGTTCAGAGCAACAAATGGATCACAGAATTACATTACGTCTCCAGATTTGTACAGTTCTTCAACTAGAGAGGAACATACATGCTTATCAAAAATGACCATGCTAACAACCACATGTTCGAGAGGCAAAGTGAAAGAGTTACTGATGCCTTCATGCATCATGCAGCATAATAAAGCAAGGGCAAATATTGCCCAGACTTGAATCTTGCACCAACAAACAGCAGGATTTTCCATTGGCTGGTTTGTATTTTGATCAAAAATGTTGTTTTTTAAAATTTATTTTGCAAACCAATTGAAATTGAAAGATATAAAGTTTTAAAAATGTTTTTCATAAATTAATATGTTGCTAGACTCTTCAAAAAGCAGCCTTAATTTGTATCCTTTCACTATTTCCTTCACTTTTTGAGAAGTCACTCAGTTCCTTGTTGCATGAAACAGTCCCCATCGCTGGTCTCCACTTTGAGAGCGATCCAGCTTTTCCCGCCATCCATTAACTATTGCAGAGTAATCCTCCTCGGAAAATTCCTGCAAAGTAAATAACAGACCGAACGATATTAGTAATTAAAGCTAAGTAAAACTTGTGCAAGTAAGTAAATCCCCTCTCTGTAAAAAAATTGAGTTTTCAAGCTGCTCTGCAAACTAACTTGGATAAATTCCTCTTTAATGTCTTCTGCTCTCAGCAGCTCAGTCTGGATCACTTGGATGAACTGGGCTGTTCGGTCTTCTACTCGAACATTGCAGAAACCAGCTTCCTGAATGAACTGCGTCAGAGAGAGAGAGAGAGGGGGGGCGGTAAGAGTGGAAACAGCACCACCTCCTGGATAACTGTAGGATAACTTCACGTAGAGAACTAGAGTCAAGCAAAAGTCCTATAATATATCTGTATAAAATGTCTTTCAAAGGATCTAAAAGGCATTTGTAGGTTTGACGTTGTTGTAAGTTGTTTTGGTCTGATGCAACGTTGCCTTTAGGCAGCGGTGTATCTAGCTGGAGATTAGTCTGTACAAGAATTTCACCAAAAGTGATTGACATTGGTTCTTGCTTCAGTAGCGCCCTGGGCAAGCTTCTCCTCCTGCCACCCTCAGAGTCTACTGCAGCACAGTTGGTGAAAACACAATTTCTTCACTTTTCTCGGTTTAACGTAGATAAAGATAAGACACCAGGTAACTAGTGCCACAACAGAACCTGATCCCTCAATTCTCAGCAGCAAGTGGGAGTCCCTGCTCGTATGACACATAAATAAGTATTTTTTTATTTTTTAAATATGATGCTTATGCATTCCCTATGTTTGTGGCACCCTGGCCACCTGCCTGTTTCATAAACTCCTACTGCATGTAGGAGTAGCAAAGATTTAATATGTCAGCTGAAACATGGGTTTGGAGGCGACACAAACTGAGAAGACTGAAAGAGTAAAAAAAACCCTGAAATGCTTGTTGTAGTGAAAGCCACATATGCACCAGCTTTTATCCACACATGTGTAGTGAGGCTGTATGAGAAACTGTGGATGTAAAATATTATATCCAGACAGAGCAGTCAGACAGTGTAATCATCACATTTGTCTTGTTTGTGTTTAAGTTTATTGCGTTTTTTATTTTTAACAATTTTGTGGGATTTAATAGTTTTTAAAATAACTAATATGAAAGAAAAATCAGTTTATTACATTGTTGATATAAACAATGTAATTAAGCGTCTAAATTATGGCAAATATCTTTTCATTTCTATGATAAATATTGGTAAATCATATAAATGTAAGTTTTTCAATACAACATGGATCTTATTCGGATGCCTAAACTTTCCTGCAGATTATTAACGCACACAGATATGGTAACACCAGATGTCAACAAACTGATTGGTCTCTATTTTTAATTACAGTAAGCATAAAAAATAAGACTCAGGGGTTGATAGAGATGATGCGTCTTGAACTTTGCCTTTATTGCTCTTTCTTTGCTGATGATTAATAAATTCATTTCATTTGAAATGTATCATCTTATTTTCCAGATTTTTTAATTATTGCAGCGGGAATCTAATTAACAACTGATATATCAGAACGACTAGTTTTAAAATGTGCTAGTATGTCATAAAGGCTAACTCTTCTAATATTGAACTAAACTACACAGCAGTGGGAAGTGCTAATATATAAACCCGCTGGTTTACCTTGCCATACTCTGACGGTGTGTAGAGGATGTAACCTCTCTGTTTGACGTAGGCCTCAAATACTGGAGTCCACGGCTTCTCCCCGCAGCAGTAGTCGCTGATTAGCAGCTGACCTCCAGGCTTTAACCAGGACTGGATGCAAAGAAGCAGAAAAATTACTGATCATATGGCAAAAGGAATAAAAGAATAATCGTCACATAAACTTTTGAAAATTTTCTTATGTTTCTCTCACAAACAAATAAATGTAAATATAAAATAAGAAAATTCTTAAAATTCTTACATGGAAGCGTTTGAAGAGATCCAGTTTGTCATCTATGTGCAAAATTGTGTCTCTGCTGTAGATCACATCAAATGAACCTTCTGGAAACGTCCTCTTAGTAGCGTCTGCCACCTCAAACTGCACCTAAGGACATAGAAATATTTTGTTTCATGGTTGTACAGTGGTGCATGCTTATAACAAAAGAGCTGCACAGGCAACTCTCTGATTTTTAATATGAAAATTAAAAGGAAATAAACATGATCCATACTGATGGCAGCTTCTCTGCTCTTGCCCTTTCAATGGCAATGTCAACCATGTTGTCGGACAAATCCAAGCCAAGCACTTCCACCCCAAACATCTGCAGAATAACATAACATTTGCCTTCCTTTTAGTTCTTGTAATCATTTTGATGATACAGTGGTCTGATATTTCTCCTGGTCTTGTTGGTCTGACCTTTGCCATGTAGAAATCTCCTCCTCCGATTCCACAGCCTACATCCAGAACCTTCTGTCCACGCTTCAGGTTCAGCAGGTCCACAAACTCCTGTTGGGAAAATTATTAAATCTTTAATTTACTGAAATATTAAATCCTCTGCCCGCTATTAAACATTTGCTTTTTGCTTCAATGGCAAAAAAATAACATGTGATATATACTTTTATTGGTAGTGTGATCATCATCTTAACCAGAAAGCTACAGATTTCTTTAGAATTGTTGAAAAAGGATATCAGTTTTGTAACTCAGCTGTAGCACACATATGCACCACCAATATAAAATTTACAATAACCCTATATGGGAATGACAACAACTCAATTATAACGCTTACTCTCAAGAATACTGATAAAGTTTAACTCATCTCATTTGTCCACTCATGGACACTCAAAGACTTAGAAGGGGTGGTCAGGTTTCATTTCAGGGAAAAGATAAAAACTCTCTGATTGCTCAACGCTCATCCAAAAATGTATTAATTTATATTAACAAAGAATAAATCAGTTATAACAAACCTTGTTTTTATTGTTACTATCCACAACATTAATATTCCTTCCAGTAAGAAGAAACAGGTTGATAAAATTGACAGATTACTTTCAATCTAAATCTGCCAGAGGTTTGAATAATCTTGGCCTTAACTGTATCATCAGTATTATACATTTTGATTTCTTTCGGCATTTTGCCTTCTTTCTGAAACATCTTTTTTTTCTTTTTTTTTAACCTTGGTTGTGCTTGGTCCACCTGTGCTGACATAACCAGCCCCAAACATCTTTTCATAGCGCAGGATGCCTCGTCTGGTGTACTGCTGGTTGTCCAGGAACTGCTGGAATGTGCTAAAACCACTCTGGGAATTTGAGGTGCGAGGAAGCTTCTGCAGAAGCCAACACATCTGGTTCGGATTGTTTTTCATCTGAGACAGCAGAAGGATGAAAGCAAGAAAAGATGATGAAAGGAAGACATATGTTTGTCTAAGTGTCCCAGGAATTATCTGGAGATAAAGACTTAGCAATACCTCAACATAAGTCTGAACTCTCTTTTTAAAGACAATATCAAAACCAAAGTTTTGGCCTCCCTCCGGTGCCTCCACCTGCACCGAGGTGGCCAGGTGAGTGTACTGTGCCTCACTGCGGTAGCAGGTGGGATTGAAATCTCTCTTGCAGTCACCTTTAAAGAATAAAAAAAGAATTGTAATTATTTCTGTTGAGTAAAAAGATTCAGAAATGTTTCCTGTTTACTCAGTACCTGAGCGATGGTTACAGGACTCTCTGAAGAAGAGAAAGCCACCGGGCTGCAGCCAGTTCAGCATTTTCTTCATGAAGGACTTCAGCTCTTCGTCACTCAGATACATCAGCAGCCAATTGGAGAAGATAAAGTCGATACTGGGGAAGTAGTTATATTAGTACCTCCAAAATGATCACAGCTTGACAGGAAATATATTCTATACAGGAGAGATGTATGTATGACCTCCAAGAGGGACTTTAAGTCACTTTTATGAAATGTTTGTTTAAAAATGAACTCAATTTAGTGAAACTGAGTCACAGTTTGCAATTCACCAAAAACTGTAGGTATGATCTGATTGTGTATCAGCAACAGTCAGAAGATCATTTTCTGTGCCTCTTGTTTCATAACTGATTCACAGAAGAGTCGTGACTTCTTTGATCTATTCTGCTTAACTTTCAACAAGTCTGTGCTCGTCATCCCTACCTGTGCTGGGGGATGTCCAGCTTTGTGACGTCAGCTTGGACGAAGCTGACGTTGCTATGGTGACCATTGTTCTGCCTGTTCTTGTCCACAAAGCTTTGCATGAAGTCCACCGCGGTCACATGGGCTGCCTTGGTCAGCAGGTGTCTGGTGAAGCGGCTGTAGAGGAACATGACAGTTTTTTATGAAACATAAATGAAGTTTGATTCAAACAACTTTAACTATAAAAATGAAGCATTTATAATATTGCTGCAGCTAAGATTTATTTTACTTGCTTAACAAAGCTCTGCAATCTTTTTATACAGACAAACTTGTTTTTCAGATTAAAATCTCTTCATCGCTTTTTGTTTTATTTGTACGCTGGTATTACTGGATCTTACTTCTGCAATTGACACAGCTGATCGTGATATATCACCTGGTACACCATACCAGTATATGGGATTATCTAGTACTTTGCTAAACTGGGTCAGAATGTACTTGTTTAATTTGGCAATTATAACTGAATAAAAAAAGATCACATCTGGGGTTCCTCAAGGTTGTGTTGTCGGTTCACTTTTACTCAATATTTATATCCTCCACCTAACTCAGAATATGGGCTACAGCTCTTCCCCTAACTATGCAGATGACACACAACTATTTTTCTGTCTGGTTATGCAGGAAACCTAACTATCATCATTGACCAATACCTAAAATTTACCAAATCAGCCTCATCAAATCTAAAAAATATTGACAGGTCACCAAAAATCTCAAGCAATCTGACCAACACCAGGACAATGGATAATATCCTGATTGTTCTTAAATTACTGCTCTGCCTTAGTGAAATGAAATGTCTAGGACTAAATACATTTCAAGGTTGATGGACAAATATTAACTACGTAGACATGCAGGTCATCAGAGCACAGTTTATTCAACGTTTCCTGGAAGAGAACTGAAGAAGACAAGGCACTTCTACTATTTACAATATTGCTTTAGATAAGAGCCTAAAACCTCTACAGAGAGTAACTGAGCTTTATGCTCACCCAATCCCAGCTCCCAGCTCCAGCACTCTGTGTCCCTCCAGGGTAGGCAGCATGGACAGGATCTCGGGCAGCTCATGCTCAGTCAGCTCTTTGGCTCTGGAATCCAGCATCATCTCCTCCACGGTGGCGGCTTTGGAGTGCTCCTTCCAAAACTCTGTCATGTTGCAACGAACTGTTGAGCAAACAGACTGTGTGAGTTGAAACTGAGGATTGGAAAACATGAAAAGACAAACTTCGGTCAGATGAAAAGGAATTTATTGCCACATCAATATTAAGTTGTTGTGTAATTTGAACTATTGAACTCTTTCCTGAGTCACTGACTTCAGACACGGGAGGTAAAACGTAATGCTTCTGTGTATCTTGTCAATCATAATTCACCTTTGCCTGTGTGTTCAGTTTAGTGATTATATTTTAAACAGGTGGTTCTTATAAAATGTTTAAGCCAAAGTCTTTTAAACATAAATCCACACTAACTCCCTGTCCAGAACACAAATTAACCTTGAATTGAACAGATTAGGCAATCTTAAAACAGTACAGTGATGTTCTGCGTATGCGGAAACAATTCATTTCAGATTTTCTTTTTTTTCTTTGTTCGTGGTTTCTAAAAACAGTTTCTGAAAAAAAAAGTATATGTGCCAAAGGGGAAAAACTGTATGATTTCAGCTGAATTTATAAGATTTACAGACTCTTAGTAACATCAAATTAAAAATGTATCACAAGGGAATTAAAAATAGTCATATAATTTATTCTCTTTTGATCATCATTTGTTTAATATATTTAATTTTTTTTTTTTTTATTCATTACTATTAATTAAAAAAAGAGAACACTATTATCCGTAGAACTGGGATAACTGCATGTTAACTCCTGACAAAGCTTCAGGGATGTTTAGGCAGTCCAGAGCTCCCAGTAGGATTACTTCCACTAGCTGAGTGAACATTTACAACAAAACCACACAAGGCAACAACTCCAGCTGGATCCAAACTTTGGTTTCATCATTTCCAGAAGACTTTCTAAAATCCTCCCAAAGAAAGCAAAACTTGTCTGATCTCCTCATACCTTTTTCCATGGTGTCTCTGGTTGATTAGCGCAGTAGAAAATAACAACAGGAATTAATCTCCAATGTCCATTCAGAATGGCAAGTAATAATAAGACTTTTTTTTTTTTTTTTACAATTTGTAGCCCCTCCCAGGCAAAGTGCAGATTTCAGCTTCTGTGGTTGCTCTTTAAATAAAAAGGTCAAAGTGGCGTGGTTAGGAGGTGGTCTACATGTAGCCACCTGACCATTAGGATGCATCCAATGTAGTGGCGGGGGAGGGTGTGCAGATGAATAATCAAACAAGGACACGACTCACCACAGTGTGAGAGGCTCAGACTTCCCACCATCAAAAAATACACCTGTGATAGCTGTCAGCCTAAGGCAAGATAGAGGCTGCGTGATGCACACTTACTTGTCATTTTGCACAACGGTCGGTCTATGTGATGTTTCCCAGCGACGGTCTGCCTCGCTGGTTTTGTCTCACCTCATCAGGGTTGTGCTGACACCATAGGAAATGTCTCGTGGCATGTGCGAATTACGCAATGTTGCCTCATCCAGTTCAGGCTCAAAGCCAGGACAGCTGCACCGAGCCGTGTGAGGTTAAAGCTGCAGAATTTGCTAGAAAGTTCAAAGAGCTTTTCTCTTTGGATTTCTTACTTATAAAATAAGAAACAAATCAACATCAATTGTTATTATGTATACATACATACATACATACATACATATATATGTATATATACGTATTGAACAAAACACGTTTCTCACTGTTTTGTTCAATTTATAGATATTGAACAAAACAGATATTGACTAACCTAGAGTTCACTAGCGGAACAAGTCAGAGTCGGGCCGGGGGGGACCGGGCCCTTTCTACCCAATTTATAAAGCTCATGATAATTTAACTTTACAACATAGACATGTCCGCAACAGCAGAGTTTACAAGTTTCCCCACCACAGAGAGCAACTCTGTCAGACTGAAATCCATCTGACATGAAGCACAACAAACCAAGAGAACAACAGAAACATCAGGCTACTGGTGACTAATGATGAAACAACACAAATTCAAAGTAGTTCAGAACCGCGGAGAGCGATCGGATCATTTTAACACTTTATCAATTTCAACTGGGCTGATACAATTTACAATTAGTCTACATTAAACTCACACTTTGTGAATAATGTCAGAGTTGCTACCTGTAACTAGTCCGGCTCCTTTGCAGGGCTGGCAGTTTTGGCGGGTCTGAATCGCTGCCAATAAAAAAGTCCGGTTCATCTCCAAGACGAGGAACAAAATATGCCTCCAGTTTTTGGCTTTTCCTTGCTCTCTTTTTTCCATCCTTTTCACTTTGCTGCTCCATGGAGCTCCACTCATGTTAACTTAGTCCAAATGCTCTAGCTAGTTTGCCATCTGTTGCCAAGTGACAGATGATGACGTTGGTGGACGGCTGGTGACAAGTTTTACCCAGAATACATTTGGAGACAATATGGACGATCCACTTGTAATTTTGTGTATCATAAAGTTAAATGTAAGAGTGAAAATAAAGGCAGTCAAGTAGCACAACATTTTATTCAATATTTTACACCCACTATATCACTAAAATTAGTCAGTCCTTTAGCAACTTGAGTCAATAATGACTGGGGCAGACTAATATATAATATATTGGGGCACCATACTGTACAATCCTACATACACCATACTCAACAGGTGAGGGCCCGCTGCTTTCTCCAGGTCTTATCAGACATGATAAATGTCCGGATCCCTAAAGTCATATTCTGCCCCCCATCCGGGCCCCCTCTAGGTCAACAAGTTACATTGAATCTTCCTCAGGGGTAGCAGATTAGAAGGGGCAGTAGCACTCCACACTTTTCAGATTAATATTTGGAAACAAAAACTTAAAAACAAGTATCTATTCATTTTGTGCTGGTCACATACGTTTTCAAAACATGTTTGTGTTTGTAATATCACAAAATGTAGAAGAGTACAAGCTACAGTTCATGAATACTTCATTGTGTCTGAGTTTGGAAAAACTAGGAACGTTTGGATGCAGCGGTGAGTGAAGAAGGTATTTTAAGGTGCAGTTATCTGCAGTGCAGGTGGTGTGATAATTTTTTCCCCAGCTCACAGTTGTTTGTTCGGCCATAGCTGTAAATGTTTCACATTTACAAACTTATTATTAACTATCCGTGCTTTAATCCCGACTCTGTTTTTTCTGCCTTGTCATGTGTCAGGTTTTTCACCGTGACATAAGTCCAGTCTGAACTTTGACCCACTGAAAGTGAGGTTAGCTTTGGACTTTGTCATTGTTGTCTTTCTGTCATGCTTTGTGGAGAACAGATAAGACAGTCATACCATGGGACGTGTTCTGACCTACTTCTAAGAGAACAGTGGCTTAAGTTTTTCGTTAATGATTCAGAACAAAAATGTGTATAAACTATTTTTTTCCTGACGTTGATGATACGACACATACAGAGTGATGTAATACTTTAAATCGGTCCTGTGAAAACCGTTTCTAAACACATGGGAAGATAAATGTTTTTTGATGAAGATTTTCTAATAAAAAAAAAAACCCATCTGTGTCATGATTGGTGGCTGTTCTTGCTTTTGGTTTTCGCATGTGAATTATTTTGTGTTGCGAATTATTTTCATTATTGGTTTTCCATGCGGAATAATTTAGTTGTGTTTTAGTTTCTCTGTTCTTAATTATATAGTTTTCACTATTTATTGGTTTAGTTGTTTAGTGTGGGTTTTTAGCTTTTGGATTCCTTCTCACTAATGTCCCTGTTTACTCTTCAGTGTCCTGATTGGACACAATTGGCTGATGATCCAGACTCTGCCAGCATGTGATTCATTGCTAGAGGATCTTTTGTCATGCTGGCTATTGATGATGCAACATTTTCAGAAATAGTGAAAAAACTAATGTCACATAATCATTTATCTGCCTTCTTGCTTTACTCAAGTTGAAAATTAATACAGTACCCAACTTTTAAAGTGTTCGTTCATTGACATTCACAACAGCATCTTTTCTAACTTCCTTTCGTGCCTAGCTTTACTGCAGTGTTAACATGAACCAGTGCTTAAACAGGAACAATTGATTTGTATTCTTGCTTACTTGTGCTCTTTCTATTCCCTATTATGGACGTTAAGGATAAAATTGATTAGTACTTGAATTCTTTTTTGCAGGAACTTAACTTTTTAAGCGTAAAGTTTTTGTTTATTTATGTTCCTGTGTCCCTGAGCCTGAAATAAATTAATACTTTGAACATTTTTGTCTAAGAAATTAGAATTTATTGATATTACAAAACATAATTTTCACACTTTTCACTTTTAAACAACAAACTTAACAAAAACAACAAAAAAACATTTTGGATTTTACAGTGTACAATTTGTTTCCACAAGTTTATAACCTGACCATTTGTCTTTTAGTGAGGAATCATGAATTGTGGAGTTTATAGCTTAAAGCCCTCCTAAGTAACTTATGTAAGTGTGTTTGTTTTAGCGCAGCGAGATCTCACTGTGCCAACATGTTAGCTCCAGTTAAGTTCAGACTGACAGTCATTCAGGGGTCACTGCTTGTATTTCTAGGAAGAGGATTGATGAGAAGAAATTTGATCGATACTTAATTTGGTTTTGACTTACTCTCACAGCACAGATTATGTTTGAACTCACTGAATGAGTAACATAAGTGTAAGTTTCATGTACGAGTTTATGAGCAATCCAACAATCCCTATCAATGGATGCTGTATTCAAATAAATAAAAACGTTTATTGCTTCATGACATTCTGCGGCTTCTAATGATGAGGTTATCTTATAAATGGTGAATGTTATAAATTCTTACACCCACTTAAATGTTGCCCAATGCTGACTGTATTGACTTTGTTTTAGGTATTTCCTCCCAAAGTACTGATACTTTGCATCTCGCTGTTTCTCTTCCCTGGATGTAGTTATTTGCTTATCAAATGCCTGATCTATTCTCTTAGTGGTTGATTGTGGAAGATAAGCACTCAAACTAAACCTGGTTCTGCTGGAGGTTACTTCATGCTACCAGAGGGTGGTTCTTCCATGCTTACTCAGGATCAGCTCAGCTGCTTTGATGAATTTGACTATATTGTGTTATAATTAGGATCAACTTGGCAAGAAATAAAAATATATATACAGGTATATAATGAGAAAGGTGCATAGAATCACTGCTAATATACCAGTCAAACCTAAATATAAACAAATGAGAAAAAAAAGTCAATGACATTACAAATTGGTTAAAATCAAGACATTACTTAAAATTAAATAAAAATGTGTGTAGTTCAATTTAAAAATCTACATGATTGGAGTAGTTTGAAAATATGGATCGACTGTGTTAAAGATTTATATTTCTTCTTAGTATGACTAATGATGATGAGAAAACTTATTGTGCTTCAGCCAGACCTTTGAACTGTGTCTGTCTCTGGATGAATTTCCACAATATTCTTTCTGCACTGCTGTCTCTGTCTGCGTGTGTGTGTGTGTGAGGGTGTGTGTGTGTGTGCGTAGGCTGATAAACTCAGATGACCTTCAGTGCTACACTCAGCCTGCAACTTCTCAAGATGGTTCAGAGTTATCATGTTGGGATTTTTATCAGGAAACCTCAGAGAGACAGAAACCATGCATCCTCTTTACTGGAACCTGCCACTTCTCTCAGCTTGAATGCTTAAATAACACTGACGTATTTTATTTATTTTATCTGAGACTTCAATGAAGAGAAACAGTAACAGTCTGCAACAATCTGAATACATTACAGATATAGTTAAGTGTGGTTTTTATTTTCATTTTTGTTTTTAGCAACGCTATTTCAATAAACAAAACTGAATTAAACCTACAAGACGAAAATCTATGGTTTCTACAAGGCACATCCTTTTTAATCTTTTCTTTAACTAAAAAAAAAAAAAAAAACAAACTTTAATTTATATGTTCTTTGCAACTAAAATCACACAAACAGACCAGTTACGAAACCTTATTTAATTTTTTCTGACATAATTTGATGTATTCAACTTAGAGCAGGCTCATCTTAGGCCACTAGATGTCAGTACATCTCTTGAACATGTGAATGAAATCAAACAAATTGTAGGTTAAATGCTGAGGCATCGTTATGCAAAATTATTACATTTCAGAAACCAGACATTATTGAGCTTCATATATAAAATATTATTTTTACACATAAAAAAAAAAGATTTTCCTAGCAGATGAAAGCAAAGCTGATTGATAAAACATCATAATAAGTTCTTCAAAGTTTATGTCATAAATTGAATGAAGACAAATTTATTCAACATTTCTCATTTTTTGGTCCTGCTTTAGTTAAGTAGCAAACATCATACATACATTTATTGCAAAACAATACAATAAACAAATAGATAAATCAAAAAACACACATCAATAAAATAAGATCTTCAATGTTTTGTGTATTTCAGCATGACAACACCACTGTCATAGCTGCTGTTGAGAAAAAAAAAATTGACATATTAAAGATGAAATTGAGCAGATCTTTGATTTATGGAGCTGCAGCAACATTTGCAGACTGAAACAAGTTGTGATGATAATAACAGTCCAAGGTACGTCTCTCATAAATATTCACAAGGCCTTTGATGTAGAGATGTTTTGTTTACAGAGCACTAGAATTAGTATGTCTTGGGACAGAAGAGCATCTTTGTTCGTTTCTCTTACGGCTGCTCCTAACACAGAGAGACAGGTGCTGCTGCTATTACACACGCAGAGCTGAATAAAGCAAACATTTGCATTTCCCCGTGAAAAATGGAAAATTACCTGAAACGTATTGGATGTGCTCGGTCCCCAGGAGACAATCAAGTAATTGCTCTTCATTTGGACACGAGTGCTCAGAAGCCATCATCGGAGGGAGGCAGAGAAAAAGTGTTTTAGCTTTAAAGATTCATTGGAAACCTCACAAACTACCTTTAGATGTTCCACATTTGCAGATTCTTCGGGGAAAAGTCAAGGAAAACATTCAAGATTTCATACTAAATATAATGGGTTAGATGCATGTATTTTCTGAAATATTTCTTCTCTCTGCACATCCATTTCTTCTTCATCCATCTCTACCTGAATCCTATTTACAACTGACTGAATTCTCTGCACAGCTTCATGGAATCCAACGTTTTTCTCACCTGTCAAGTTTCAGTAGTTGTGTCAAGACACAGAGGTTGTAAACAGATCCTCCTGAACCACAACAGCTTTCAGAGTTCGTGTTAGTAAGTCCATTTATGAAAGGAAAAAAAAACAGGATTTTTCTATTATGTTGGTTTCCTCTGAGTCCTCTATCTGCATGGGAGATACAATGACTTTAAAATGGACAGAAATAACACTAAGTACTGATGAATGCTTGATCTTGGGATCATGATGGATCAGCAGAATGGAGACTTGAGTTATATTTTTCTAATTATTAATGTGTGTGTCACTTGGAAGGTTATAATAGATCTGTCTCTTGTCATCTTCTCTTTTATGACTTGATGCAATCTGCTCTTAACAAAGATAACTCACTGGCGCTAGAAGGTCAACTGACTTTAAATGTTCTCTCTCCCACGTGAGCAAAAATGTTCAAATAAAAAGTTTAATTGTAACAATCATTTTTAAATACAATAAACTAAGTATAGGATATTTTAGCAAAACAAATTGGTCTAATTTTGTATAAAGGGGATCTCTAAATCATGGCAGAGCTGAATGTTGAAAATCATATGTGCAGTATTAAATGAAAGGCAATGTTATAAATATTTACTTTTTCTTTGTCTAAAAATGTCTTTTTGTTAATTAACCAACAAGAACAAGATATGGGTCATCCTTTCTTCAAAATTCTTGCAATATTCAGTAAGTTGAATAAGTTAGAAACTTCCAAGATAGCTTGTTTATTATTCAACTGATGTCACTGGAAAGCAAACACACACAGTTAATAAAACATGAACACTTTGTGTTGTACTTGGTATTTCATATTTTAAGAAGAGTTTGTTTGTCTGTGCTTTTTAGGGCTCACATATGTGAAAATTTCAAACTAAAATTGTTTATAAAGTGTTGATCTGAATAAAACGCCTGTACTGTGGTCATTGGCTCCACTAATTAGATTTTTCTAAAGAAACAGAGTAGATTTTTATGAGTTAATAATTTGTTGAGAGATAAATACATAAATAATAGTTCAGCAAGAACATTTCCGCAAACTTGTGAAAACTGACAGAAACCAAATATTAAGCTTTAAAAAAATCCTTTGTAAGTGAAGAAAGCAGTACTTCAGGTCTTGGTGTATCCGTCTTGGTTATTATTTTATTTCTTTTTAAAACATTCATCTTTCATGTATAAAAAAATTAAAAAAATTTTAACCTGAAGATGCTTTAGATAGTAGGATTGCTAAACCACAGCATTACAACCATTAAAACATATCAGATTTAATTTGTAGCTTCCAGCTTTTTAAATGTTCTAGCAAAACAGGAAGAGATGTTTGCATTTTTTAAAAAAGCAAATAAATTTTATAAGATGTTAAAACATGAGATAGCTTTGTAAATGACCAATAAATAATGTGTGCTAAAAGTAAAATGTCAAAAACAGAAAACCCTCTCTGAATAAGGTAAACATGAATTCCCTGAGTGTGTGTGTAGGTTCTGAGTTTAAGAATAAAAAAATCTGAGCTCAGCCAGAATGCCCTTTTCGCTCAAACAAACAGAACAAGAAGAACGCTGAAAAATTCATAATTAATCCCGAAACCATGTTAGTTCATCCTCTGACCTTTATGAAGCATTGCTGCACCCAACAAAGACTTCAAGTTTGGTCCCTTTCCTCAGACTCTGGAGACATGCTGGATAGAAAATATAAATCATTCACAACACCTATGGCTATGTAGGAGGAAAAACTTTGAAAAATGCAATAAAAAAAACCTCTGGTGTAGATTTTATGTGTATGCAGCTGGGACATCTGAAAAATGAATGCTGAAGCCACCTGAGAGGTACCATCGAAGCGTGTGAGGTTGTTAAGAAATCACAGTGACAAAAGGTTCATGTTACACAGCAGAGGAAAGTTGCAGGATTTTTTGCCCGTCCCTTAGGAAGCCAGTATGCTATGTGAGCATGATTTGATACAAAGAGCATCTAGTTGTGCTGGCAGATCCTGCAGAGAAAGTTACAGAAACAGTGTAATGCCATGGCTGTAATCAAAAGAAACAACAGAGCTCAAACAAGCAAATAATACTATTCATTCTGCACTGAAAAATATCAACGATCTGCAGTTAATGTCTTTGTATGGTAGTGAATTTGGCAAGAATTGTTTTAGCAATGGTTATTTTTAATGACAGAATAATAATAATAATAATACAAACACACAGGGCTAAAACCATTCAGGTGAAAATGTAAGACGTAAGAATTTTTGGCAAATTATGGTTTTATAAAATAGTACTTTGTATTTGTTTTCTGTGTGTGATGTTGTTAATTTACCAAACATAAAGTGAAAGGGAATATTATTCTACTCCGCTGGAGAGTTCTAGATAGTTTCTGGATTATCAGCTTATTCTTTTTTATATGTTGAACTATAATACAATTGCTGTTTTGTTACTGTTGAAATTTCATTGTATTAATTTTGCTTTCTCTCCTAGCCAGAGGAAAAGATTTATATAACCTGCTTGTCTAAAGACAGTCATGTTTTTGGATTGTTGAAGGAAGTCAGAGAGGATTTATACCTGCACAAAGGAAAATATAAAACATTTTTTTTTAAATCAATTAGGATCACCAAAATTAGTCCTTTCTACACAATCGCTATAATGAGAGAAACCCTTTTGATTTTATTGTCATATCTGTTTAGAAGTTCACTGATAATGACAACAATACACAATTAAATAGTTTGGGAAAGCTTAGAAGTTAATGTCATGACTTTCTAAGCTTTATAGTGTTTAATTTAAATGGAGGCACAATTGTTGATGTATTTTGCAAAGGTTAGAGTACACTGCTTCCTTGTGTGAAACCAGGGCGAAACTAAAATAAATCTGGAAGAAACATTGTGAATATTATGTTAAATCTTCAAAAAAACAGGAGATCCTTTTAAGCTTGAGAATACCATCCAATCTGTGAAATAGGGATGTGGCAGTATCATGCTGTGGGCTGGTTTGTTGTGGGAGCCTTTAACTAAATAAATTGAATCATGGGAAAATAAAGGACATTGAAGCAACATCTCAAAATGTGTTACGGTAAGTTAATGGGTTTCAAGATAAACCTGAGCATGTCACCAACTCATCTGCAAAGTGGTTTAAAAACATTGAAGTCATTATTTTGGTGGTCATTACAAAGCCTGAGTCACATGGAAAATGTGAGAGCAGAGCTGAAAAGGGGTGTGTGTGTGTGGGGGGGTGGGGGTGTGTGTGTGAAGAAGTCAGACAAACACTCAGCTGCAGTGACATGTGAATCGATGCAGATTGTTCAAAGAAGCACAGGAAAGAGAAAAATCTGCTATATTAGCTTAAAGTGTAAATACATTGCTGCATTATACCCTAATGAAGGGATTTTATGTCATATGTATGGCAAAGCAATTTACATATGAAATGCAAATGTTGTCATCACTTACATGTCTAATATATACATATAAAAAAAATAAATAGACAAGAAAAACTGTACAATAAATATTGGATGAATTAATAAGTAAGATACATACTACTGTACAACAGATGGCAGTATGGACCTCTTAAACTAAGCTGTATGATGTATCTGAAATACAGAATTGCCCGAGGTATTTACCTCTCAGAATAAACCAGTTATTAAATATGTTATAAAGGTTTTCTTCCTTTTCTATTTTAATCTCCGCGGGAGTAACGGCATCAGCAACATTCCCTGTTTTACTGAAAGATCAGTTTATCTGTCCTCCTGAGAGGAGGTTCATCTGATAGTGGAGTTTCACCGTGATATAAGAGCTGCTCAAATTAGATCAGTCATCTCAATTTCAGTTAAAAATTTAGTAAGATCAGAAGCAAAGTAAATGATAAAAATAATTTTTTTTGTAATTTATCTTTCCCTTGAAATTGCTAGATTTCTGTCAAAGGAGATTTTTCTTTTTTGCTGGTGTCCCAATGCTAAAATAATAATAATGAAGTATTCTAAAATGAACATATGAAAAGGTAAAGCTTCAGCTGATTTCACATATGCACCCTGGTGGTCCTTAAATATTTCCTTTGTTTCTGGATCTGCTGGGCATTTGGAAAACAAATCAGATATTTTTGTCCGAAAGTGCCTGAGGGCACAACATGCCTGAAGCAAAAACTAATATAGACAAAGATGACAACCAATGAGCTAATTAGTAGATTAGAAAAGAGTGTGTTATTAAGCCATGTCTGTAGAAATGTAGACACCAGTCTCGAAAAGTGTGCAACATCTGCAGAGATGCATCAGCTACCAAAGCAGGAAGTAAATCCAACACTTATTCCCTAAAACATTCTTGCAATTTTTTTTTTTCCCCAGAAGTGACAAGATTAGTGGCCAGGTAAGCCTGAAAAATGGGACAAACATTGTAATATATGATAGATGAATGGATGTTAATTTTCAGAAAATTTGGTGTGTTTTCATAACTTAAACATGAATTGTTCCAACTATATCTTGTAAAAAAAAAAAAAGGGGCCAAAAAAGTAAAGTTTTGAAAGTCAACTCATAATATTTTAGCTTACACGGAACATTAACTCAATAGTGCTTGACCCTGATGCTAAACTTCAGAAAATTTAATAAAAAATACTGGCACAGTTTACATTGGCTTGACTGTATATAGGAGTACACAGTCATTTTCTCTTTTGTTGGTAACGGTTGAGGAGAAATTCTCATGCCCTGTGGCACGCTCACAACTCAGTTAATAACTTCAACAAGCTGTTAAGACTAACAAATCTATCAATTTGAAAAATTAACTTGGATAAGTATATAATCTAAATTCTATTCTGTTTTGTAATTGACTAGGGAAAATAACTTGTTTTCAAGCTTCTCTTGCTAATATTTTGTCAGGAAGTTGACTTTTGTTCTCCTCATTTTTCCCTGTCTGTATTCCTTGTCTGTCTCTTCCTCTCTGTGCTGCTGCAGGTGTGGCCTCTAAATCCCAACAGATCCTCCTGACAAGCCTGATCCTTATCAGACTCATTAGCAAACAGTAAATCTTCTGAGGATTTTTCCTTGACTTTTGCCAAGCTTCTTGCATGCACCAGCTGTGTAAGTCTCAGACCAAAGCCTTGCTTCATGCTAGTCCTCGCTAGTTGTGTTTTTAAACCTTATTATTTCCATTTTCTCAGATCAATCTGTCCTGCTTGTCAATTTGCCACCAACTCTATGTTCAGCAATACCCTGACAACCAGTGAAGCTGAATTATTGAAAAACAAGCATAACTATGATGCATTAGACACACAACCCACAAACTTGTACCTAAAACAAGACATATATTAATTTTTGTTTCAGAACTTTATAACATCATGTTGTCAATGAGTTTTTTAAAGCCCTGAGATAAAACGAGTCCTACCTGTGCTTTTCATTCCGCCTCTACCTTTACCTTTGGTAAAAAGGGACATAACCCCAGCAAGTCCCTTTTTTCCCCCACTGGGTGCAACTCAAACTTGAATCTATATTCATATTGCATCTAATCGTAAAAGTCAGCTGCGACCAATTTTGCGCAAACACTACAAATCTGAATCTGCAATTACCAGCTTTAAAACTTGAAAATCTCTTTTACAGGCCAGGGCCACTGGGGCAAAAGTAATTACACAATCTGTGGAGGTATCATCAGCACATAATTTCTGTGGTCGCTCAGACATGAAGGGGACCTTGAGAGGTGTGTGTGTGTGTGTGTGTATGGAAGAGGGTTTGTGTGTCCCTGCACCCCTCATAGGGCTTTGCAAGCGGCTGACTGTCAAAGTGTGGAAATGTGATCGGTAATGAGAGACGCTGTTCTTAACATGATTGATTTCAGATGCCCTTGCAAACAATCACAGTCAACAACAAACTGATATATGACAAAGAATGATGGTGGAGTGGATGAGATTTGACAATTTACTGAAGCCGCTCTATTGACTAAGAAAACACTGTGTAGAAAAAAATGGAAACAGGAAGCATGCTTGGGGACTGATGGATAGGATAGGACTGAATGAACAAACCTCACAATATGGCAAATGCTTGTAAGAATAAAGACAACCAAGGCTTGTAGTAGCAAAACTAAAAAGAGATGTTTGTTGTTTACTTTTATAGTGAGTGCATTTTACCATTGGTATGTTGGGTGGTTGTTTGAAACATAGCAAAAGACAGGTTTACATTAAAATATATTGCAAAAGAATGGCTCAGTCAAAGTACAAAAATACAGTTGAAAATTGTGATCAGAAGTAGACCTTTTATGCCTCTTAATGAAGTCATAATGAGTCAGAGGAATGTATTTTAATACCTTGCTAACGAAAGAAAATTTGTCATTATAAAGAGATACTGCTTCTAAATTTATTTCTCAACTCTGGCAGTTAAATATGTAACATTGCTAGGAAAATGTATAATTGTTTTCAGATCTTCAGATGTGCAAAGCTGGGAGAAACATACCCTAAAAGACTTACAGCTGTACCCTCAAAGAAAGGTTATTTTACAAAGTGTTCACTTGGGGGCTGAAGAAAAATAGATTATTTTCCTTGTTATTTATAGCTGTGCACCACCTTGTGTTGGTCTATCACATAAAATCCCTAACTAATATGCTGATGTTGGCATGAACAGCAACTGCCTAGATGTTTGACTGGTTATTAAATTACATTGATGCTCAGAATAGTCTCATCATTATTAGAAAAAACAAATAATGTTGGGTGCAACACATATTTGATGGAACAATTGTGTCACATAATCATAGCTACGCAATTATTTTTAGACTTTTGACAATCTAGTTTGCTGCAGCTGCCCCCTTACTTTCAATATAAAAGTTTTTCTGCATCATCGGCTCCCTGTGGTTCAGTATTTATATTCCCAGCCTTGTCTCATACATCTCTATATACTTATCTCAATAACATTGGGAGAAAAAAAAAATTCACAGGAAGAATAAAAACTTTATGCTGATGTTTATTAAATATTATTTTGTCCTTTTTAACCACAGTTTCAAAAGGTTTGGTACTCAGACAAATGGAAAACCATGTTTGATTGATTTCTCGTTTTTGAAACGGTAGACCACACTCAATCTCTTGTTTTATGTGAAAGATCAATCTTTGGAGTGTATGAAAGCTTTCAGGATTTATTAGACTGCATTGTAATCACTTCTCCTCCCAAAAGGCTACTGAATTACAAGGCTTTATGATAATTTATGGGCTTAGCTCTTAAGAAACTTTTATCCATTCCAAGAGTTGGAAGTGTAGAGGTTTTAGCCGCAGTAGTCACACTGAGCAAGAACAATCTTAAAAACTGTTTCTGCCTCTATAGTCACACAGCTTAAGATAAACTGAGGGCAGTGTTTGCTAAAATTCATTACTGAATGAAAGAACCAAATAGCCACTCAAACAAATGGCAAATAATTAGAGGAGACATAGTAACCAGTCTTTTGCATCATACTACCATGTCATTTTAGGTTCAGCTGGTTACAAAGAGTCTAACGTTGCTGCAATGCTTTATACTGAACAATCCAGTGGTGACAATGACAGAAATCCCCTTTAACGGGAAGAAACCTGAAGCAGAACCTGACCGACCTCTGTTGTGTTCCCATTCTTGTGCTTTAGGTTGTTGGTTCTCTTGATTGTAAGTTCTTATTGTTACACAATTTTGGGACAAAAAAACTTTTCTAAAGGAGAGAGCTTTGATGGGTGAGCAGAAATCTGTCTTCTTCACTTGTTTACTTTCATAAAACTCATCCTCACTTTGTGAATATAGGATCCGTGGGTATGAGAATGCTCTCTCCATCCTTTTCTTTGTTGCAAACAAGTGGCTACACATCTATTCAACACTTCCTGCTAAAAAGTTATTTTGTTGTCAATAAAACATTTTTCTCTTCATTGCCAGGAACAGTGGTAGGGTCCAGATGGCATAACTATATACAGTACATCAGCATCTAACATATCTGGTGCTACCTGTCCATTTGAGAGGACAGGGCTCCAAGTTTACTGCAACTACAGCTCAATGGTTTTAAAAGAGGTGGTGGTGAAAATGTAAGTGCTCAACAAATTTGTGTGGAGCTCAATGATATTTTTTAAGCATTGAAAGCTGAAGCTTGGAAGACAGATGGAGTTTGTGCTTCTCCTCCCTGACACAATGCGCCACAGCTTTTCTTCACGCCTAAGCTGACACCTGCAGACTTAGGCCAGGGGATAATGGCACACTGAATCAGACACTGAAGCACCGTAAAGGCATGCCCTCAAGCCTGCCTGTCAGTGTAAATCAAAAACCCCTAAGTAATTATTTTTATTCTTCCATCAGCTCAGGTACGAGCACCCTTGAGGGGGCTTCCTGTCTGCCTCCACTGCTCAACCAGCAACAGTTCTACAATCTGGCCTGTTTTCACTCTGACATTTCAAACAACAAATCCTGGTCAGGGCCTCCCATGGCTGATGGAAATGACAGTTTAGTATAAATCAGAGGGGCTCATCTGAGAGTTATATAAACATCAAACAGGCTGAAGCATTTAAGAAACATGTCAAAACATACCGGGATTAACTTCTTGTCATGTGGGCAGCGAGCACTTTAAACAGGATTTTAACTGGAACGCAGAGCAATCTTAGCGAATCTATTAAGTTGGGAGGACAGCTGTGTCTGCACAGAGTAATGGTTGTAAGGACGTGTACATTAAGCCTTTTTACTGCAAGACAGTGTGTTCACTCTATCTGGTGTTCAGATCATTTTAAAATGCTCAGAGAAATGACTCAAAGCAAACTCTGGTCATAAACTCACGTCAGCTCTGCTTCTGTCCATTTTGTTGCCAAAGTGGAGCTGCTTTCAGGTCTCTGTACACAGTGCAACAGCATTGCAGCAAGGCCTGTAAATCACCCAGAGCTTCTTAAAAAATCTTAATTGGACAGCACCATAAAAACCTTCATCATCACTTAGCCTCAAACGTAACATTTCATCTGAAGCTTTTTTATGATGAGACCATTTTCCTCCCAGCAGCCAGAGTGTTTTAGAAAGCTGCATCTACACCTCTGCAACCTTTTTATAACCTGCCGTATATCAGCAAAACAGAAACATACGGTTGGTGTCAAGCAATATGTGTGTTTCAGCTGAAGATTGCAGTTCAAACATAAGAACCCTCAGCAATTATTGCCACCACTGGTAAATGTGGATAAAAAGCGTTAAAATATTTAATACATTTGAGTTTTCTGACACTTAAAACCTTACAAAAATATCCAACCTTTAATTTGAAAACGGGGATTCTGGGGAGAATCCCATGTGACTAGACATCAATATCATCCAATATTTGTTTCACCAACCATCTTAGCTGAAGTAAATTCAACTTAAGTCTTTTTTAAATGCTTAAAAAGGGAAAGACAAGAGAACATGCCATTTGGAACCCAGGACTAGTGTTTTGGTGGCTCAGAATCACTCCTTTAGATCAGAACAGTACTTTGTTGATTTGAAATCCAAGAAAACATATATTTTGAAAATATTCCTTTTCCTAAAAACTGATAATTTGCAGGACATATTTTCCACAGCTGAAATCCAAAATTAGTTCCTGTTTTCTTTAAGTTGAAAGCAAGGTTGTTGTCTTGCCTCAAGTGTTACAAGTTCTTAGCCTCCTTTTGATTGTTTTATTAGAAATCCAAACTATCTCAGTGGTATCCACCGCAAGATTTGCTGTGATTTCGGGAATTTGCAGGCATATTTAAAAAGGGACAATAGCAGAGTAACAAACACGCAGCCCTGAGGTGCTCCAGTAGTATTACTAGAGGAATGCTAGCTCATTTTTCACCATGTGTCTTGGAGTCCAGCTCAAAAACATCATTCCTTGAGCATTGTGGGACCTCAGTGCTCATAGAATCGTCAAGGAACAATTAGTTTATCAACATTAGCAAGTCCTTACTCCTAATTCATTCATCAATCGACTGGCATCACATCATTCATTCTCAGCTAAGAGCCCAATCTCTCTATGAGCTTGTTTGTTAAGAGAATATTGTCTAAAAAAGATTTGTTGTCTTTGTGGAAAATCTGGCCAAACAAATAGTGTACATGAATATTTAGACTCATTCCTCTGACATCCCTTTATCACCCAAATGTTGCCTTACTTGCTGCTTGACGAGGTGCTTGTTCATGTGTTGTTGCTGTGATATGATCATCTGCTTGCTATAGTTTGATGAACCACAAAATGGTGACATGCTGCAGTTCAGAACCACTGCATTAGAGTTGCGTGAGAACTAAAACATGAGAGATAATTGAAGCATACAACATGACCTTTACCACAGTCATCTGAGCTCATTTAATGTTCACGCCACAGAGTAAGCAGAATTCAATTAGCCAGTGTGGCGGTGTGTAATTTAAGATAAAAATATGATGAAAAATTAAAGCATGTAGTTAGATAATACATAAATTGCTTTGGGACAAGCTGTAATAGGACTTTGTGTTTTCAAAGAGTTTTGTGTGATTTGTTTTTAAGCATTTGTTTTTATTTCATTTAAACTTTAAACAGGATTTCTTATGCAGAAATCAACCCTCTCTGTGAGATGATGAAAGGAAACAAAAATATTTTGAAATCTCATGTTCCCAACAACTTTTACCACTTCCCCTCCACCTTCTGAATTAAAGTGTCTACCCTCCTTCTTTGTGTTTGCTGCAGCTTCATATGACCTTCAACAAGCTTTAAACAAGGTTTCTATCAGTTTTCTTTTAACAGTTACTTTTTTTCTTGCCACTTTTCCAGAAAAGTCAGATTTGTGTAGTCCAAAACAAATAGCTGTCCGGTCAGCTGACTCTCTCCCACTTGAACTGTGAATCTCAGCAGCTTCTCCAGATTTTCTATGGAGTGGGCTGTTTCTCAGAGTAAAGCTGCTCTTGCCTGGTCTGTAAGTTTCAGTACACAGGAGTATTCACAGACTTCAGCTATTCGTTGGCAGTTGTGATTCCTAGCCTCCAAGAATACTGGGATCCTCTGAATAACAAATTGTATATGTAATGCGACAAAATGCACATATTTTAAGAATATGTTTGCAAAGGACTTTAGAGAAGATGACAAAGAGATAAGTCTTTGTCGTACATGTTTTGGATTATTTTGGTTAGCATTTTGTTATTCTTTTTTCCATAATTGTTTTCTACCACTGTCATTTCTATTTCCCATTTGCTCTGTGTGCGTTTTCAGACACCCTTTTTCATATGATACATGATAGATTGCAATAATCATCTGCTTTAGGTAGATGGTGATACTGTATATGTCTTCTGGCCTGTGGCAAACTCCACGCTTGGACAACTATGGATAAAAATGCACTTTTTCTATCTGACATGTGCTGCTCACAAGCGAGACAGAACATCAATACGCCCAAGGCATGGATACACAACACACACACGCAAACACGCTGGGGCCACGCAATGGTTCAAAAAGCTTTCATAAATGTCTCATAAATTAAACAATAATTGCTCAGTGATGCATTAATTGTTTGTAGCTTGTGACAAGCCACGATAATTTTATAACTGATGAAAAAACAGCAGTTGATTTCATCTGGATCAAACAAACAAATCACTAAAGCCCCCAGTTTTTCAGCCATGCTTGCAGACGTTTGCAGAGTGTTTCAATAAATCATTATTTGAGGCTTCTGGAGCAAAAATAAACTGTTATTCTCCAAACTAATGTTGCGTGCTGTCTGTGTTTTCCAGACTCATTTATCAGTTTCTCCTTTATTTTGTGTGTTAGGAAGGGAGTGGGATATATTGCTGAAATTCCACAACAGACATGCCTGTACATAAAAATAGTCTTGTTTACATAGATGTTTTCCATATACCTCTGACTTTGTTCTTGAAATGTGATCAGTATTATTCAACATTTTGAGTCACTGTGACATATGTAGAATAAAAATGTTCAATTATCCTAATTTAATTCAGGGAATTGAACTCAGGCAAGGCTGATGCGACACAATATGTCAACTTAATTATAGCCTAAAAAAACAAAACATCTATTTTAAGCTGTATAATATATTCACAGAGGGACCTTCCTTGGATCTAATCCCCCATACAGCCATGTGAAAAGCTTATAAATCCCTACAATAATATGTATAATATCCATTCATCCAATCCAACATATTCGGACATATTTACATTAATTTTCACAGGTTTTTTTTAGAAACCCCCCCCCCCCTAATGTAAACAATATAAACATAAGAAAATACAGTTTTAATGTTTTTGGTAAAGTTCAACTGCTGGAGAACAATTAATTGGGACATCCCACCATTTACAATTGCTAACATACATACCTGTATAACATCAAGAAGAGTTGATGGGAAGGAAACTACCCAGCATTTTGAAAGAGATTGGAACTTGTATTTTATAAACAAGTTCCCAACCTGGTAAGCCCAACATTAGGATGACAACATGCATGTTGATATTTTTAAATGCAATTTTTTAAAAAAGATCTGGGAGATATAACAGAACTAAGTCCCACTCATATTAGTTTCAAACAAGATTTTTTTGGTTAGAAAATCTGATACTTCATGCAAACATTTGTTTACTAAATCCTCCATGATTTTGCTGCTCAGGCTCTTAGCAGGGTGTCACATTGAGCACATAGAACTAGTCACTAGAGCGACCTCTAGAGGCGACTATAAGTACTCACTGATGATGAATGCATGTTAGTAAAGCAATAACTTTGTGTGAGTAGGATTGTACTGTAAATGGTTCGATTGGTTTTATTGAGATAGAAGTCATGGCTTTTGGACATGTATGGAATACAAATATATGTAATTACATTTCATATTGTTTTTTCATCAATTCTCCATCTATGTTGCATTATATTTGGCTGCCATCAACCTGTCCAGGAGCAGCCGGTGAAAATTAGCAGTTTTTGGTACAACCTGGTCCCATGCATCTTTCTTTAAAATAGGTCATTGAAATGTTATGCATTGTGTCTGTATAAAATTAATAAAAATGGTCTAAAGGTCAGATATATTTTTCCTTAAGACTATTTGTTGCATTGAGTTTTATCATATATAAGTATGCAAGAGTTTCTTTGAAATGGCATAGTTTGATTTTATGCAGATGCTGTCAGTTTATTGTTGACACAGAATCAGTAATTTATCAAAGTAAGTGCATCTGAATCTGCAGTGTTTTAAAATAGCCCAGCTGAAAAGCACTGACTGACATCTTGTTACGTTTGATTACTGGATCATTACATAAACAGAAGATGTAAATGAACACACACAAGGATGAATCTGAATGGTATCACACTAGTCTGCAAAGATAAGTCTATTGACAGAAATAGATATTAAATAGAAATTATTTTTAGCACAAACTATTCATGAATGGATGGAGTTAATTTTTTTCTGGTCAGGTGTGATGTAAAATTATGTAAACACAGATTATTGTTACTTACAACAATCATAAAATTTTGTTTGTTGATGCAGGAACTTAGGTGTGGAACCTAAATTTTTGTATCACTTTAAACTATCTTTTTCAAAAAAAAAAATAAAAAATATATATATTTGCTTTTTTAAGTTTCTTCCCACTTCTAAACTTAAAAGGATGATGGAAAATTAAAGAATAACAGTTAATTTGTGCACATTTTGTCAGATGGGATGTCAGTTTCACATCATATTAACATCAATCATAAAGAACTTATAAAATCAAATTAAGAGAATAACATGAAGTTCTCCTTCCTCAGGCTTTGTTGCTCTGAGATAATTAGTTCCAATGTTTTTGAGTATAGAACTAAAATGTTTCCAATTTTCCAAACTGATTAAATGTTTAAATATGTTTATTTATCTTAATGTTTGTTCTCAAAGAGCATTTTAAAAGTATTCAAACCCCTTTTCACACTTTTCATAATTTGTCAATTTGTAACTACCAACCTTAACACATTTCATTATAATTTTACTTGATAGACCAACACAAAATCTTGAATAAATTTGAAGTGCAAGGAGAATACTTTTTTCTCTATTTTTTAGAACCCAAAGTCTGGAAAGTGTTTTTGGTACTTAGCCTGCCTGAGTTAGTACTTTGTAGAGCCATATTTCGCTGCTCTTATGGCTGCATGCCTTTGCAGCCATTGGTGAATATGTTTTACTCCATTTCATTGCAAGTCACTGTATGTTTATAGTCATTGACATAGAATGTGAACAACTATCCCAATTCTTTTGCAGCCTCTAATAGCTACTTTACCCCTTAGAGCATTGTATTTAACTTCATAATTCAGACCATCTTCCTAGTTCCTGCTCAAAAAGTGCTTCCTTGCAGCAGAATACTTTAGAATCCTGCAGTCAGATGAAGAAACCATGGAGCTTAAATAATGTGATGTGATGAGTAATATGGAAACCAGGTGAGCATAATCAACAGATTGCCGAGCAGATGGGATGGGAATCTGAGCATGAAACCAAGTGAAAGATTGATAATGGGTGCAGGAGAAAATGAATGGAAGCAGAGGATCTGACTAACCAAAAGCTAATGCTAACATATGAAATCTAAATGCACAGAGCAGGACACAAGAAAGAACTAAGGGACTCATCTCAAATAATGATTTAATGTGAAGAAACACCACTGAAAAGATCTAAATACAAACACAGGTGAAAACCAAACCACAAACTGATGTGGATTGTGACGATTCCTTCATAAAAATTAAGTGCTTCATGTGGTTTTAAAAAACATAAGAAACACTGAATCCCCAATTTGTTGTTGAAATGGGCGATCGAGTAAATATTTGTGCACGTCTGACTTATTGTCGTCTTGTAAGGCTTGTCCATCAAAGAAATGAATGAAAACTAAAATACCACATTTAAAAATTCTCGTTGACTGTATCTGTACTTGCAGGGAGGATTTTCTCTGGCAATGTCAACACTGTAGTATATTTCCATGACTGAAAAAGATGTTTCTTCTTTCCCCAGCTTTCATGTACTCATCATCATCACAAACCCCTTCAGGAATTTTGTCTCCTTGTGGACTTGCCTTTTGTCTGACCTATTTTGAAATGGCTTTTACATCTGGTTGATGTGTGTGCAGAGAGCTGCATAGATCCAGAAGCCTTACATAGCTAGTCTGCATAATGCATCATAATGTACAGTGGGATTTGAATGCCTCTGTCCTTTTAAAAGGACTCATCTGTTACTTTGCTTTTTAAAGAAAACATGTACGGTACAAAATAATACACTTATACACACATCAATGCAGACAATCACATAAACATGAGCATACATATGGATACATAGATAAACTATATAAACACAGTAGCTTAACGTCAGAAACAAGCAGCACATGAGCTCTGGTAGTGGTGCTTGTAATTAGAAACTCTGTGCAACACTTGCTCAGCCAGCTGCAATGAACAAAATAAAGTTGAATTTTCAATTAGACATACACAGCATAATATAGGTGTGCCAATATGAGCCAGTATTGTTGTTGTCTGCTGGGATAAAAGTTATCTTAAATAGCCAGTGTTGGCAAAGGTAAACCAATATATGCTCCCAAAAGCCTTGGTGAGTGCGAGTTGTTGTGTGCCCCATGTTAAATTGGAAAGGACTGGTGCATAATTTGAGTTTCTTGAAAGGGAAAAGGAGAGATGCAGAACACATAAAGTATGTGTACATATTATTTACTAATGATATATTAATAGTGCATTGAAATGTAATCCTTTGGAGAAGATCAACTTTTGTTAAGAACAAAAGTCTAAATCATGTTTTCTGATTAGCAAAGGGATTATCTCAGGGTATCATTCCTTAGAAAATCAAACTTTTTGGTCTTGGGTCTATTTCCTTCTTGTCTAATTACACTCTTGTTAATTTAATAATAGTGTGACAGAGGAGCCATCACGAGCTGGGAGTAGTTCTGTAGTAAAATCCGTGTAGACATGCATGCACATCCGACATGACTTACTTTTTGCTTTCAGCTCAAACTGGCGCAGTTCGTGGTGGATGCACATGGGATGTTCCTGCCTCAGTTGTCATATTCATGCTCGCTTGTAATTTTCAGTGTCAAACATTTTCCTTGTTCAGATATTCAAACAAAGCTACTTCCGGATTAAAGCGCACCGGGAGGGAGTCACGTGATGAGGAGATGATATCATCAGGATATATTAATTGAATGATTTTTATTAAATTGAGTATTGCATTTTTGGTCACAGGTTTATTTTTCATAGTTATGATTATTTTATATATGTTGTATACTTTAATAAGAATTTACTTGAGCTAGAAGTAATTATTTATTTTTTGTAGTTGTGGGCGGAGCCTGTAATTACGTAAGAGGGAGGGTTCTGACAGGGAATCAGTTTAGACTCGGAACAGGTCGTATAGAAGATGATGGACTTTTGAGCTGCATTGAAGGTACTGCTGTTTTTTAACCCACCTGGATGTCCATTGTAAATATGCTGCACAGTTTCTTCAACATTTTTCACAATAAAACCATCTGAAATGAACTACGGCATTGGCCTATTAAGTTTTTGTCCAAGTCATGATAGAGCTCCGCTATGAATAAAAATATCAGTTTTCAAAAATTATTCTCTAAATGCTGATGCATCTCGATAATTAGAAATGTAATTAAAAACTCTTATGATTATTGTTTTGATTCTATTTATAAAGTCAAGCTCAGATGTATAAATTTATCTCACACAGTGATGTAGTTCAAGTGTCCGTTCCTTTTGTTTTTGATGCTTCTGACTAATAACTATGATTATAGCAACCCAAATTGATTTAGTCACTGTTTATCCATTTTCCCTTCTATCTTTAGTTTGATGAACTTCCCTGTAGAGAACGGATGGACCAGTTGCAGTTATGCCAGACTATGAGATATAACTAAAACATGAATTGCAAAGCCTCACATGGTGACATTTCAATTTTGGCAGCTGTGAAATGTCAGTTAACTGAGTAAGGTGGCAAGTGCTCAGGCTGTGACTGCAAATCCAACAGCAGGAGATGATATATTCATTGTAACTACAACTATAAGAAATACTACCTGTTAATCCTACTCTGATAAGGTATTATCCCACTGAGGCAGTGTTCTGAAAGAAGCTGCCCAACAGCTGCCCACCGTTTTTCTGCCCTGTCCAAGTCAGCCTACAGACAAAGATTCAGCAGGCAGGAAACATCTTCAATCCCAGGTTCATTATCACAGAGAAAGGTTTATCTATTTATAGAACATCAAAGGCAGATGGGAGATATTGATGCATAGCTCCGTGGAGCGTTGCAGCCTCCAGGATAACAATATCATCCCCTCTCCCAGGGATCCTGCTGTTCATGCCTTGGAAGAGATGGAGAGGATAAAAACAGGGTGAGGGCATCATAGAGCAACACTACCAGCAAAGATAAGGATTTTTATAAAAGTTTTGGGCCATCCATGAGATTTGTGATTCACTTGCCAATGTAACATGACCAGGGATGAATCACCATGCTGTTTGAAAAGAGGCAACCGGCCAAAAGATCTTGGATGCCTGTAGAAATAAACTGGCAAATGCTGAATTTTGTTAGCAACAGCCTGTGGAAACATCAATAGAAACACAAACAGTATCAACATCATGCAAGTCAATTCTCTTATTTGTGACATGTTTGTGGGGTTTAAAGCAACCAGAAAGGCTGAGTTGTTCTCTAGCAAAGCTTGTTTGATCTCCTAACAAGGTAATTTTTGCAGAAAACTAATTTTTTGATCTTAGATTAAAAAAATAAAAGGAAAACAAAAAAGATAATATTTATTGAACCACTTCATGATAGTGGGATTTTATGAGGGGCCGTTTAGGACAAAATTTACGTTTTGTCTCTCACACACTACCAAAACCTCTCGCATACTCCAAA
>CAEFZY010065340.1:0-10000 GCA_903066815.1 Brachyrhaphis roseni | reverse complement strand
CCCTGTGGGCCAAGCCCCACACGTTGAAACCTGCTCTAGACTATTAGGATTTCTACAGCAGCACTATGGGGGAGTGATGGATGGGTCCGTCACTCACCCATTCAGCATAAGAACCCCAGTCCAAACTAGGCCCAGTAGATCTAGACTGGGACCAGTAGGTCCAGTCTGGAAGGTCTGACTGTCTCTGGATTGTTTCTGTTCCAGATAACCTGGACCAGTGTCTCTAAACCCCTCCCAGTTAAACCAGTTCAGCTGCAGCCAATCAGAGCTGAGCCCCTGACAGTCCTGGCCAATAGGAGGCAGCAGAGCAACAGAAGGAAGAAGAGAGGTCAGAGGTCACCAGGCAGGTACAGCTCCCACCTTTCTGTCCCCTCCTGCCCCAGCAGGGCTCCTGCAGCTCCAGGTAGAAGCTGGCCTTCCTATCGTATTCCTCATGGTCCGTTATTCTAACTGACACCGTCTTCCTGTGGGGTCAGGGGTCATTAGTTCACAGGCACACAGGGGGTGGGGGCTCAAAGAACCGCTGCAACCCTGGACCTAAAATCACGCTAAGGTTCACGGAAACCACAAACATCTGAGGGGGTCAAGATTAGGAAAGGTTAAAGGTCAGTGGGGCGGGGTCAGAGGTCAGGGTGGCGACGCCCCCACCTTTCCGTTCACTCATCTCTAGCAGCTGAGGGTCGCCGACCTCCAGGAAGAAGTTCTTGTTTTTCTCGTACTCTTCGTCATCGACGACGTTGATCCAAATCGATTTGCTGAAAGAGAAGAAAGCAGAGGAAGAGGAGCGAGACGTGATGAAGGACAAGAGGACAGGAGGACAGATGGACGGGAGGACAGGAGGACAGGAGGACAGAGGGACAGAGGGACCAGTCGGTCCTGCAGAGACTGAGTGGAAATGTCTGGGGACAGGTGGTCCACCCTGCAGCGGGTCGGGTTGTCTCATTGTCTCCAGCGTTGGGCCGGGCGTCCATTTACTGATAGGAACCGGACCACATTTCCCAGCATGCACTGCGACACCTCAGGGAATCCACAGGAGAAACTTTATTCATAAATTTGCCTGAACCTTTGGGGACAAAAGATCGCCTCGCTCACCGTTTCCTAGGCAACGTCTACAACCCAGAGGTCTGCTGTTTCCTGTAGCAACCTTTCAGTATAAAACACAACATAGAAATCCGGTTTCAAATGAGAGTCCGCTCATTTGATTGGTTCTGACTGGTTCTGATTAGTTCTGACTGGTGTCTGTGTATGAACCATGTTTTTATATCGTTGTGGGAACATTTTCTGGTCCCCACAAGGGGAAACGCTGTTTTTGGGTCAGATTTAGGACTAAGGTGTGAATTGAGTTTTGGTTAGGGTTAGGCATGTAAGGGTAGGGTTTAGGATGTAGAAATGAAATGAATGGAAGTCAATGGAAAGTCCCCACAAAGATAGCAGCGCAAACATGTGTGTGGGGGGGTGTCAGGCCAAGCACCATGGAAACTCACAATGTTCTGTTTCCTGCAAACTGAACTGACATTTTTTTGTTTCTGCTGTTCGGATCAGAACCGGCCTGCAGTGCAGGAGTGATTTAGTGCCGTTATGTCACAGTCTGTCTCCTGAATTTGATGTTTATATTCTGATTTTATTGGGGACTTCATCAATAAATGAAGCTGAACCTTCGTTTCTCCTCCAGAATCTCATTTTGTGGCAGTTCCAGCAGCTGCCACTAGGCTGCCGACCTCTTGGGAAAAACATGTTTATTAAATTGCCCATTAGTAAATAATAATTGTTGAAATAATGAAGTTACTGTTTACTAAAACGTGTAACATCTGTAATATTTTCACTTTATTTACTTGATGGAAAGTAGTGGCAGCTGCCACCGGAAGTGACGCTACCAGTGTTGAACTGGGAACGATGGGAACGTTTGGAACAATGGGAATGCTGTGTTAGTGTAGTGAAGTTTATGGCAGATCGAGCTGAGGAGTTCCTCAGGGCACTGAGACTAGACGGGTCAGCAGAACCGGACCCGTCTCTGATGGACGGCGGGTCCACACAGCTCTGCAGTCTGATCTGCTTCTTGTCTCCGTGGCGATGTGGGTTGGCGCTGTGGCCGCGGGCCAGGCCTGACCTCCCCCAGCGCTCTGACAGGAACCGGCTGCTTTATGGGCCGAGCCGCTGCTGGAGCCGCTGCTGGAGCCGCTGCTGGAGCCGCTGCTGGAGCCGACGGCCTAATAAGGAAAAAGCTCCAGGCTGTTTATCTGCTCCTTACACAGGAGCTGCTGCGTTTGGACTAGCTGCTAGATAAAACACCGTCCTCTCAGCGAGGACATCTGGAGGACACAGAGGACAGACAGAAACCAGGAGCTGTCAGCAACTCCCAGCCTGGAAGAGGAGAGTCCACCCTCAGCTCTCTCTCTGCACTGTTGGACACCTGAAGACATGTCTGCAGGAAAATGGGACAAAACAACAGCTGGACTCCCTCTCAGTGGGCGGCGTCTTGGCTGACAGTACATTAAGTCTCCCTGCAGAAACTTCTCAGCTTCTAACAACAACTGGTGGCCTGCAGAGAGCGGCTGCAGTTTCTCCTTAAACCTGATGCTGACTGAAACTCTAGCAACATCAGGCCTGGTGGAGCAAACAGATCTGAGGACCCTTTCCTCAGTCTATCTTGAGGTTAAAGGTCAGCTAAAACAACCTGCTCAGCCAGAAGCAGTTCCTGCTGCCTCAAAGAGCAGAGGCAAAGCTGCTTCACCTGTCAGAGGAAACACAATCAGAACAGGAAGTAATGAAGATCAAGAGCAGCTGACCTGCTTCAAACTGCAAGAGTTCTAAAAATATCAGCTATTGTAAATATACAAAAATAATTACTGAAGTTTTCTCTGATCCAACCAGTTCAGAACAAAGATCCAGATGGTTCAGACACAGTCATTACAGAACATCATCATCATCGCCACCACTTTTATGCCGCCATACCGAGACACCTAACGGTATCAGCAACAGAATAAAATCCTTCCTAAACAACTTCTGCAGAACCATCTGAACCAGAGCACCCAGGAACAGTTTCTGTCACTGAAACCTGAACAATCCTGTCAGGATCCCGGACAAGCCCCCAATTATTCTATGAGTTGATGTTTGATCTGCAGCATTAAACATGTTAACCTTGAATTGGCCCATGTCTGCTGCCAAACGGGACCCAGTGGTTCTGAATGACCTCCACTTCCTTTGCACCCCTCTATCAGAGAGACTAACGACCTGTGGACTGGGTCAGGCTGGGCCGGATTGGCTAATCAGGAGGTTCTGGACGAGTCCCAGTGGGTTTTATCTGTTGTTTTAATCTGAAACTGCAGTCAATTGGCCCACATTCGCCTAAATTATGGTGTATTGTGATGAAAAGTACTACGTGTTAGAATGACTGTGACCACTAGGTGGCCCTACTATTGCTTGAACACTGTCCAGCGAGTTAGAAATGCTGCTGGACCCAAACTGCATTATCTTAGTCTGCTGGCGATACATCAACATAAAGAGACGATGCTACAACACTCCTCCTCCTTTTCTTTTTCTCCAGACGCGCCGTAGCAAACTGTCCTGATCTGAACTGAGATCAAATATTCGGTTGGCTCTGACATGTTTGAGACCTGCTGGGATTTTATTCCAGCTGTTTGCAGAAAGATGCCAGGTCACATGACAGGAGGGGGCGGAGCTACTAGGTAATCTAACAAGATAAAAATTCTAACATTTCTAAACTGGTGAACAGGTTTTCATCCACACATCAACACCAGGGACAAAACATTGGACGCTGGAAAAGACTGTTGTGTTCAAGGTGTGCTAAAAGGAGTTAGCCTATCAGAAGCTATGCTAGCCTGAAAAAAACCATCTCAATGCTAAACATGTAGCAGCTAATGCTAATATCAGCATTGTTTCTAAAGAAGCTTCCTGGTTTTGAGCTCATATTTCTATTTATTCAATGATTAGCAGCAAAAATGTTTTTTGAATTGAAAGTGTTGCTGATTTTGTTATGTCGTTTGATTAAATGCAATTAATTAATTAATTAATTACACACCCTGAAATGAACATTATTAAGTGAGTGCCACCACTAGTACTTACACAATCTCATCGTTGTCAAACTCCAGGACTCCATGCGTGTCTTCGAAGTCTTCTCCGCCGCCCTTAGCCGTCCCCTCGATGGTTTTGTACGGCACCGCCACGACGCCGCGAGCCCCTGAGTTCCTGGTCACCTTCACCTCCATCACGCCCACGCTCTCGCTCACCGTCACCACCGGCTCCTCAAAGCTGAAGATCCCTGCGTGGTCGTCGTCGAAGATGGTGACGGTGGTCGTGCACGGCAGGCCCAGCCCTGCCAGGCCGTCGGCGTGGTTCGCCTGATGGCCGTTGGCTCCGTCTGGTGTGACCCGCACGTTGGTGAGGTGGACCAGGAAGTGCTCGTCTTCCTCAAAAATATCGTCGTCAATGATGTTGATGTGGATTTCCTTGTCGGTCTCACCGGGTTCGAACACAACGGTTCCTTCAGTGAGCTGGTAGTCGGAACCGGCGTTGGCGGTTCCGTCTTCAGTCCGGTAATCCACACAGACCGTAGTGGTCAAGTCTCCTCCTCGACGGACGACATTGAGTGCCACGCTGCCGCAGTTCTCCAGACACTGGTAGTTCCCAGGGTCGAAGAAGACCTTGGAGGAGAAGTTGTTGACCGATATCTCAGAGCAGATGTCATGCTGCGCGGCCCTCTTGGCCTGGTCAGCGGCGTGTTTCTTTAGGACGTTGCCGGCTCCTGTCATGATCCTGGTCGCCTGGCAGCGGTAAAAGGCCCGACTCTTCTGCTGCTGGGTCAGAACCTGGTAGTTAGCGAGCTCCATCAGCTGCTCTGTCTCCTTCTCTGGATGTTTCTGCTTCAGTTCCTTCAGGATCCTGGCCAGCTCTCTGCATGCCTCCTCCTCGTCCAGCTCCTTCGCCTCTCCGTCCAGAAGTTCGTCTCTATGGGAGTTGAGCATTTCGACGTCCACCTTCGACGGGAGACCTGGCTCACCCTCGGTCTCTATAATCATTCCCTTCTGCTTCCCGGCTCGGTATCGCTTGTAAACGTATTTGTAGAAAAGAAGCCTGCGGTCGGCCACATAAGCAAACCCAACACAGAAAGGGAAGAAGAAGAGTGTGAGAAGCCCCTCCCATATTTCAACAACACCTGGAGAGAAAACGGCCAGGATCAGGTACAGCCAGATGTACGCAAACACGCTCCAGGTGGCGGTGACGAAAAACACCCGCAGGTGCTTCACCTTCCTGGTCTCCCCGTCGGGAATGACGGACACACAGAGGCCGATGATGACGAACATGTTGAAGGCGGCGCTGCCTACGATGGTGTTGGGGCCCAACTCACCGGCATCAAAGTTGTGACCGCAAACCTCCACCACGGACAGGAGGATCTCTGGTGCGGACGAGCCGAGCGCCATCAGGGTCAGGTTGGACACCGTCTCGTTCCAGACGCGAACCGTGGTGGTGATCTTCTCCCCATTGGGCTTCTTTATGGTGATCTTCCTTTCCTGAGAGGTGATGACCTCGATGGACGACATGAAGCGGTCAGCGATGATGGAGACGCCCAGGAACATGTAGAACAGCCCCAGGAAGTAGATGGTGGCCCTGGCCAGGCGGTCGGGGAAGGCCGGATTCTCCGGCTTCCACACCGACAGGATGACGCCCTCGACGCAGTCGGTGCTGCCGCCACATTTAGTCTGGTTTTTGGCTGTGCTGTTGGACTTTGGAGTCAAACCGGCGCCCCCTGCTGCGGAGCAAGGGAGCCCGGCTGAGATAGCGGCAAACAGGTGCAGCAGGAACGACGGGCGTCCAGCGGGACTCATGGCGAAGCTTCAGGTCTCAACCTGAAACAGACAGACACGGGTTTCAGTCTGGATCTGGGTTTATGAACTGGCGAGGCGGTCAAACCCACAAAAACAACCCTCCTCCATTAATCTCAGCAGACCAACTTTGACCGACTGATCTGAGAAATATCGACAGTCTGGACCTTTGCCCCGTGCAAACAGGAGCCTTCCTCAACGCTCCAAAAAACAAAACCTTACCAAGGATTTCTGTCAAGTTTCCAGCCCTTATGCTTGAGATAACACAAAAGAAACTTTTTAGCAAGAAATAAGTGAATAATTCCTGAATATTGGTAAAAACCTGGAAGATTATTTAACCTGGAAAGAAAAAGGCTCGGACAGAAACACCTGGTCGGTTTGGAGCTTCCTTTTGGTCCAACTCAATGCAGAGGCTGTGGGGAGCAGTTAGTGAGGTCACCGGGTCACCAGCCTGCAGGTTGCCATGGATACCCGCTGGTTAAGGTGCATCAGAACCACATGAGGACTGGCGGTGAGGTTCTGGTCAGATCTGGTTTCATGGTTACTGAGAAACATTAAGGCTGATATCGTCACCTCTGACCTCTGCGGTGACCTCCAGCAGGTCTGACCTCTGCGGTGACTGAGGCACAAGCAGCTTCTCGCAGTCGGTCATCAGGCTGCCGGAGGAGGAGGAGGAGGAACCTACCGTCAGACGAAGAGCAAAACGTTTATATCAGAATCTCCACAAAGTTTCAGGAAGTTTTCATCTTCGAAGGAGGAAAAACTCTGCAGCCCCACAGAACCAGAACCAGCAGAACCAGAAGGCGACGTGAAGACGAGAAGCAGAACCTCGACCCGGTTAGAGCCCAGAAACAGGACGCTCCCTTCTCCTCCTCTTTCTCCTCTTCCTCCTCCTCCTCTTCCTCGCTGGAGATGAAAAACGGTCCAAAACAACCATCTGTAAACAGCCAGAACCTCTTCTGGACCTGGACGGGTTCTGGGAAGATTTTACTGAATAAATCTGGTAGAAACAAATCCCAGAAGAATCTGAATTATTTTGTTTGTTCTGTCGCTGTGGATACATCAGTAAACATCAACATGTTTTTCCTTTTTCCCATCAGACCCTTGAATTTCAAGATGGCTGCCATTGTTGAGCCTTTTTAACCAATTATTGCCATGAAATGTTCCCCGTTTTTATGACTAGGATGAACTTTATGTCTCCTCTTATTTTTTCAGCTCATCCAGTTTATAAATTTTAAAGTAATAAACTGTATCAGGACTTTGCTCTATTTGTCAACTGGAAGGAGACAGTTAGCTTGATGTTAGCATTAGCTTCTGCTAACTTTTTATGTTTAGCAATTCAGATTTACCTTTTGCTACTTTTATATGCTTTGCAGTTTAACATTACCTTCCACTAAATGTTTGACACATTTAGCATTAGCTTCTGCTCATTATTTTTATGTGATTAGCATTATATTTAGCACTAGTAGGTAGTGACCGACCGTAACGTTTGGTTAACTGTCCGCTTTAGCAATAACTACTGCTAGCTTTAGTGCAAATATATTCTCTAGAACAACCACGGCAGCCATCTTGGAAAATCAAAAGATTATCAATAAATATTTTTATGAGTCCATGTATAATTTGGCACCAAGAATATTCATGTGTGAGAAATGTTGGCAAATTTAGTGAATGACATGACTGATCTGCTGCAGCTGGAGCAGAGCTTAAGCCTGCAGAGGTCCAGTTCTACCAGCAGGGGTCAATGTGGAGAAGTCAAGATGTTTCATCAGTTTTTATCTAACAGGAAGATCTGAAGAAACGTCTGACCGGAGAATCTCAGCCCTGAAACTCCATTAGACTAGCAGATGGAGTCTGATCAGAAAACCACAGCATCTGAGACGCTTCCAACTGCCTCCAACCGCCTCCAACCGCTTACAACCGCCTCCAACCGTTTCCAACCGTTTCCAACTGCCTCCAACCACCTCCAACCGTTTCCAACCGCCTCCAACCGCTTACAACCGCTTACAACCGCCTCCAACCGCTTCCAACCACCTCCAACCGCCTCCAACTGCCTCCAACCGTTTCCAACTGCCTCCAACCACCTCCAACCGTTTCCAACCGCCTCCAACCGCTTCCAACCACCTCCAACCGCCTCCAACTGCCTCCAACCGTTTCCAACTGCCTCCAACCGCCTCCAACCGCTTACAACCGCCTCCAACCGCTTCCAACCACCTCCAACCGCCTCCAACCGCTTCCAATTGCCTCCAACCGCTTTCAACTGCCTCCAACCGCCTTTAACCGCTTCCAACAGCCTCCAACCGCCTCCAACCACTTCTAAGTGCCTCCAACCGCTTTCAAATGCCTCCAACAGCTCCCAACCGTTTCCAACTGCCTCCAACCACTTCCAACTGCCTCCCACAGCTTCCAACTGCCTCCAACTGCTTCCAACAGCTTCCAACCACCTCCAACCGCTTCCAACCACTTCCAACTACATCCAACCGCTTTCACTGCCTCCAACCGCTTCCAACTGCCTCCAACCACTTCCAACCGCCTCCAACAGCTTCCAACTGCCTCCAACCGCCTCCAACCGCTTCCAACCACCTCCAACCGCTTCCAACCACCTCCAACCGCTTCCAACTGCCTCCAACCGCTTTCAACTGCCTCCAACAGCCTCCAACCGCTTCCAACCGCCTCCAACAGCAGTGGCCTGCAGCCGCCTCCAGCTGTTCAGCTCCAGCTGATGGTGTCTGGACGTCTGCAGGTTGAGCACAGTGAATGAGGAGTTTTGTCCCCTGTGGGTTGTGGTGAGCCGGTACTCACCTCGGTTCTGATGCAGCCGCTGCAGGAGAGCAGAATGCGTCCAGGAGGGAGAGCTGCATCTGATAGCTGCTCTAAATTTAACAGCAACGCCCGGTGCTGGTCACACAGCGTCCTTATCTCCGTCTCCCTGCAGCCGTGGCCATACAAGGCTGTCCCGGGCAGGGGCGTCCGGCGGCCCCTGGGCCCCACACACACTTGGCCAGATAACCGCCGGCAGCTACAGGCAGCCTGGTGACGCCTCCTTCAGCCGACACCCAGAGATCTGGACACTTTGACCTCTGACCTCTCTTGGAGGTCTGCTGCTGGGAACAGAGGAGGTCTGGTCAGAGGGAGCCGGCAGGAAGCAACCAGGAGCGGTTAGTTATGATCTGAACTAATTTGCTGGCAGAGAAGAATTAATGAATTCATTCAGATCAGAAATGTGTTTTCAGACTTCCGGGTTGGACAACCACAATGGTCGCATAGCAACAGCGCTCCTGGTTGAACGGAGTAATTAGAGAAATTTCCCCCATAAAACCTAAGTAAATATACCAATATAATAATTAAAAGAGGGGATAAAGATCGTACCACTATTTTGAGAAATAAACGCAGACTGAAGTCAGGTGGGAGAGAGAGAAGAGACGCAGCAACAATTAGTAGCTAACAGGTTGAAGCTAACAAGCTACGAGGAACAACGTCTAAAATGACCGACACTGAACTGATCCTGCCAGAACTAAAAGGGTTTCGCCAAGAAAACAATGAACAACTGGAGATGATAAGACAAGAAATTGCGAAGGTGAATACCAGGATGGAGGAGGTGGAGGGACGAATTGAGAAGGCAGAAGAAAGGATCCTAAACACGGAGGCCATAACGCCTATGCTAAAGCTACATGCTAAGCTGGAGGACGATCCAGACGTGAGAACATAAGGATCTATGGGGCAGGATCCGAGAAGGAATCGACAATGATCTCATTTGTCGAAAACCTACTCCGTTAAGGTCTTGAGTTAAATTAAGACACCCTGAACTCCACATCCAAAGAGCTCATCGGTCAGTGGAGCCGCAGCCGCCGCCATAATCAAGTTCTTAAGCTTCAGAACTAAAGAGATGATCCTCAGCAAGGCCTGGCAGAGGAAGGGATTACCTGGCAAGGAAAACACATAAACCTGGACAACGACTATCCACCTCTCATACTTAAAAGACGAAGGGAATATACAAAAATACGCAAAGTATTAAGGAAAATAATATCCACTTCCAGACCCTCTTCCCCGTCTGGAAGAAGGTCTGGAGAGAAGGAATTGCGAAGGTGCGCATTAGATACGAGGACGGAACCAAAACCTACGATACGGTAGAGGAGGCATCAGAGGACCTGCTGAGACGAGGC
>CAEFZY010065339.1:0-20876 GCA_903066815.1 Brachyrhaphis roseni | reverse complement strand
TATATGTGTGTGTGTGTGTGTGTGTGTGTGTTGGGGTGTGTATGTGTGTGTGTACGTGCAGGGGTGGGGGCGTGTGGGGGGGTGTGTGTGTGTGTGTGTGTGTGTAACTTTTATTAATAAAAGTGAAACTATTTTCTGTATGTTGTGACAGTTTGATATGAGACAGATGATCTGTCTTACAGTCCTGCTGTCGTCTACAGAAATACACCGTTCCATCAGAAACAACCAATCAGAGCCAGGAGGAGGGTTCTCATAGCTGTCAATCATTCGTGTGTATGTGCTGCTCAGACCCCATTGTTCTCTGGTATGCTACAGCTGTCTCATATTATAATATTAAGACATAGTGACAGTTTGAACAAATATGCAAAAAACCTGTTTTGTACATACTGCAGCTTTAAATGATTTCTCAAACATGCATGAAAATATCAAAGCTACTCTCCAGCTGTTTTTGATTGAATGATTAGTGAAAAATATCCTAACATGATTTAAAGCTAAAAAAAAAAAGTAAATTTTACATGATGCAGCCCCTTTACATACTTGAAATTTCTACATTGTTCATTTACTAAGTTAATTCATACTCTAATCAGCTTAATATGCGGCTATCCTCTTATTGGTATGGGTTCCACACACTGCAGTGTCCTGCAGGAGGCAGCGTTGAACCACAAGTTGATAGATAAATCATTCGGTGCAGTCTGTGCAATTTAAGAGTTTCTTTGCTTTGACTGAAAACATGAGTGTCTTCATTGTTGTTGATCCAATGAACGTTTCACAGATTTGGCCGTGCATGGAGTTGTTTTCACTGCTGTCTGTCCTTGAGCTTGTGTGAACTTTCATTGGTCCTCCTGGCTTCCCTGGAAAGAAGATTATAGAGCAGCACGTTAAAGGCAAGGGCTGTAGGGTCAGATCAGACCAAGAGCTGTTGTTTGAGCCAAAGTGGACTTCATAGGAGATGACTAAGGAGGAAACAAAGCATTACAAAGTGAGAGAGCATATTAATAAGCCACAAAGTTTCTGGGAGAATGTCTTTTGGACAAATGAGACTCACAGCAAATTCTGCAGAGTTAAATCAACACTATGTCAAGTCTATTTGGTCCTTATCAGAATATGTGTTACCATAAATAACTTACAGAGTTATTTTAACAAGAAACTGAGTAATTTTAACACTTGAAATAGTTATACCTAACTATAACTATTTAACGGCAATTAAATAGTTATAAATTTCTTTTATATATTCCTTTAAATAGTTATAAATTCCTTTTCATTCTGAAAAGGAATTTTTATTCCAAATACACTTGGCAAAGTGTTGATTTAACTCTGCAAAATTTGTTGTGAGCTTTTTTGGCAAGGCTCATCTGCTCTAAGCTCACATTCACAAAAATGAAGCACAGCAAGAAAAGATTGCTGTCCCTACTGTGAAACATGGAGGAGGCTGGGTTGTGCTCCGGACTGCTTTGCTCCATCTGGCACAGGGTGTCTTGATTCTGTTCAGGATACAATGAAATTCCCAGAGTAACAAGGCATTATGGAGAGAAATGTACTGCCTGTTCTCAGTGGCAGGTTGTGGGTCTTTCAGCAGGATAACGACCTCAGACTCTAAAACAATGACTGAGAGCAGAACAGTGGGATCCTCAGCTGCCACAGGTTGAGTGAGGGGTCAGCTTTCCATTTCCCCTCCTCATCAGGGTCATATGAGGCAAACAGTTCCCTAGGAGCAATTCAGACTCCTTGCATGTCTTGGAGTGTGGAAGTTAATCTCTTGTACAGGTAGAACCCAAACTGCACACAGACAGGCTCCGGCCCACCTGGGATTTGAACCTAGGACCTTCCTGCTGTGAGGTAAGGGTCTGAACTAAGTGAAATAATAACTGCTACAGGTGACTTCTCATACAATGTTTTATTACTTACATACAAAATATCTCAATCAATATAAAACAAGTGGTTTTATAACGTTTATAAAAGAAAGGTTTTTTTTGCATATTTGCTAAAACTGTCACCATGTCATGACAGATAATCTGTTAAAAAGAATCATGCTCCTTCACCTCCTCTCCGAGCTACTATAACCATCTACTGAAATGCAGCGCTCCAAAATTACCTGAGAGCCAGGAGGAGGGTCTTAATGCTGTCAATCAAGTTTGTGTAGGTGCTGCTAAAAGAGCTAACAGTGGAGAACAACTTACAGTGACAGGAAAACCATTTATCCACCATCATTGTTGTTCGTGGTAACTATCCTGAGCATTCATAACAGACTATATTGTGGCATATAGCTGTAGCATAGAAGAGAGCAATGGGGAGAGTGTGAGCAGCATGTACACAAAAAGATTGACAGCATTAAGACCCTCCTCCTGGCTCTGATTGGTTGTTTCTGATAGAGCAGTGATTTCTGCAGATGGCTCAGGTAGGAGGTGGAGGAGCGTGATGTTTTCACAGATTATCTGTTTCATACGATAATGATACGACAAGGTGACAGTTTAAAAAAAACTAATTTTAAAAAAGTTACATACTCAATTCTTCATTTCAAGAACTTTAGGATATTAGTAATTATTTTTTGTGATATTTTTACCACTTTCTTCCAATCATTCTTTTATATCCTCCAGCCCTTTCTTTTTTCCCTTGATGAATAGAAACCATACATCAGACCACAGAATCAGAAAACATTTATTGTTCATCCAGAGACGGCACATTAGTCTACACATGCAAAGATCTTCCATCCACAGTTTGGATGGAAGATCCAAACTGTGGATGGTGTGATACTGGTCCAGTGTCACGCTACACTTTTGGATTCCACTGACTTCTAGGAAGTACAGAAAATCAGATCTGTTGTTTTTTTCTTCCAACTGTAAGACAAGGAGTGCTTTTTCAGTGAACTCAAACATCATACTGTACAGAGTGTTTAGGACATTAAGGCTTGGATCCAAATCATTTTTTTTTTTTCAAATTGACTAGAGTATCAAAGTTTGTAGGAAATATACTTTTTAAGAATATGACATTTACAGATTTTTCACATCATAAAATCTACTCCAGTAAATATCAAAAGCCACACCATCAATTACTATTGAGGCTGGTGCTGGGAGCAACAAACAGGATAAGTTTGTGGCCTTTGTGCCATAAGACAAAACCTTATTTACTTATTATCTGCTACTCTGTAACCTTTTCCCCTTTTCATCACATATTATATGTACCCAAACAATCCCAAGTGACACAAAGAGAAAAGAAAGAGTTGAAAGATGCTGTTCTAATTTAGTTTTTTTTATAAAAGCTGAACTTCTGCCAGCTTTGTGTGTTTCACATTGCAGACAGGCAGTGACTTCTCTTGGCACTTTTCAAAAATTAGAAGTAAAATGATTATGAGGTGAACTTTAACAGCCAATTCACTACCTGAACAGCCAAACCATTAAATGCAGTAATAAATTAACATGACATAAAGTTTCATATGTAAACTATTTTGGACTGCTTAGTAAATAATTATTTCCTTACTGAGAAATTGTCCTGGCGTTCAAGACTACCTCCTGCAATTTTCTTGAATATGTACACATTTCACATAGTCATCATGTACAGTGACAACTGTAAAAGCAATAATCAGAGTACCTAGATACAAAGCTTGCCTTATGACAGTCAGACAGAGACAAAGAAAAAACATGATGATATATGGTTATAGTATGACTAAAATTCTACTGTTTTATATTATAAAAAACATGCTTATAATGTTTGCTACACAAATGTTCTGATGTGAGAAAAAACAGACTTTGGTACATCTTGCCATATCACAATATGACAAGGAACAGTTGTTCCATTTTCTTTATGCAACAAGTTCTAAAATACCAAAAGTGTGTGTGTGTTTTTTTTTTATTACATAAACATATAATAATAAACATGAATTTTGTCAGAAAATTCACAAAGTACCTTTTGGCACAAAACAAAATCAAAACACCAAACTAGCACAGTCTAAAACAAATTTGAGATTCTTTGTTTTAGTACTGTACAACCAGGAACTTGAATAGAATTCAGTTATAAGTAATGCATCTACAAAAATTTTCTACATATTACTAAAACAAATGTGAAAAGCAATAATATAAAACTTAAAAATGGTGTTTTATGTATTTCCCCCCCCAAAAAAAACAGCCTCAATTGAGAGGGTTCATAAAAAAAGCTGGTATTGATAGTAAAATTAAGGTAATCATTAAGATTTTGTCAACATACACATTGGAGATTTGGAATATACTTGCATAAGTGTATTAAGATGCTGAGATCACCAGAAAGGGTCAACGTCAGAGTCGTCTCTGGCATGATGAAAAAGCTTTGCTACTGTGAAACATGGTGGATCACTCTGGACGGTTTTTATTGGAAGTGACTGAAAATCTGCAAAAATTAAAATTGGTGGCAAACAATAATGAGAAAGTGTTCGTAGGGAAATTAACAGACATCTTCCAGAGATGTAAGACTGAGACAGAAGGTGATGATGGACCAGGTCAACAACCCAGAGCAAGCTCCAGTCTTACTGACAGACCATGGTTCAAGTTATACGCTGCTGGACACACGACTTTATTAGTTCTAAAGGACAATTAAAAAAAAAACTTACCAACAGTGATACTTGACACATCACTGGCTGGTAATTGCAAAGAAGCCAATCCAGGAGTGCAATAAATTTTATGCATATTAAGGTATATTTGGTGTTCTAACTATTGAATTAGGCAGTTCTAAGCTTTTTCAGAGGGGGTTTCAAGTTTTCACAGATTTTTAGGCAGTGATGGTCCCTAAACCCCCACAAATACAGGGGTCCATTTTACCCCTAAAATGATTTGGTCAGCTTGACAGATTTTTTTTCTTTGCTCTTCCAAACCATTGTTTCTTACATAGAGTACTCAAGAGTCTCTGCTGAAGTCCAATTATCTTGGAGCAATCATTCTCTATGTCAGTCTGCACAAACTGACATAGAGAGAAAAAAAAAATTAAATCAAATAAACAAATATTAACAAAGCTGCTCTGGTGATTTAAAATGAGACAAATAATCAGTTAAAGGGTAAGGCTGCATTTTGTTTAAAGCAAAAGAAAAAATCAACAAAAAAAACTTTGCATGAGACATGATTGTAGAGTCTACCGGAAATTGAACATTAAAGCGTGAAGGTAAAGGGTTAGAGAACCTTTAACTCTTCTAAAGAATGATGAACAACGCCAGTGTTCAGCTCACTAACACATAAAGGAGCAATCGCTAATTTTTCTGAGCAATGTTCAAGGTTTCTTTTACCTGTCTTACTTCTTTTTGACAGTAATATTCCACCTTCACCCCAAAAAGTTCATTTAAATTCCTGGTTGTCAAGCAAGAAAACAAAGAGAACCCAATATAGCTATACACAAACCAAAACCAACAGAATGCATTTTAATTGAAATTGCCACTTTATATCTAAATCTTTTAGGAAATGTTTGTTGCTACACAAGCAATATTAGGTTGTTTAAAACAATCTGTGCTTTTGCTACATTGGTGTACACAGAATAATACAGCATTTAGATATAGTGAACAAAAAAATCCCTCTTTCTAAAACACTATATACTGAAGTACCGCAGCCTCAGTAATAGATATTGCAGTTACTCCCTTAAAATCCTTTAAGGGAACAACTGCTAAGGGAGCAACTGCTCCCTTTTCCTTTAAGGGAGCTTTTCTCATATTTAATTGCTATAGATGATTATGCAGTTTTTTGGAATTAGAAAATCAAACCTGAGTGAATAAAAAGCAGTTTTCAAACAAAGATTTATTTTACCTATAAAAAAAACAAGCTATGCAATCCAAGTTTGCCCTATGTGAAGCCATAGATGCTCCTAAGCATTATAGCTGCTTGTAACGTTCCTTTACAGAATTATTCTTATTCAACCACTGGAGAATTTTCAATATTTTCATACTTTATCTAGGCCACTCCAAAGCCGTCATTTTATATTAAGAGGTGGTGCATAACCCGACACAAGCTGATGGCTGCCTAATTTCTTTCTGAGGTTTAATGGAAGGCTGTCCAGGTCCAGCAGTAGCTGGTCTGGAGAAACAAACATAAAACTTGGTGAATCATAGCAACTGTATGATTTAAGAAAGAGCACAATCCCTTTTTCACATATTGCTGCGTTGGTTTGCAAAGCTTTTGGTCCTTTAAAAAGATATTCATCTCCTAATGTGTTTTGTATTTACACTGACTGAAGTAGGCGCTTTTTTTATCCACTCTTACTGACTCAGGTAATTCATGCACACAAAATGGATTTCACTGGAATACTTCAAATACTTTCCAAAAAAACCCAAAACATATCAAATGGAATCAGAAAAATTCTGACGTTTTGTCAACCTTTCAACACATTTAGAAGTTGTAAAACTGGTGAAATAGTGCACTGCTTTGCTGCTGTATGTGCTCTAAAAATTGATTGCCATTCATGTACAAATGTACTCACAAAAAGTTAGGGATATTAAGCTTTCAGATGAAGTGTCGGGACGCATTATAACCTTTCCAGGTGAACTTAATGTGACTTTCGCTAAATCTTTGAGTACACATATCCAACTGTTCAATGTTTCAATACATTTTGCACAATCTACTGTTCTCTAATGGCAAAATTCACAACAGGTGTTTGATCCCTGAATCAACCAATACTTTTCCTACCTCAATAGTTTTTTTCTTGTATTAAAACAGTTCTCCTCAACATCCTGTAGACATTTTGACATCATGAGACCAGAGCAACTGCTAACAATTGACCAACATAATTTCCATTGAGAGGCTCTCAACAGGATGTTCTCAGATGGCGGTGGCCACTGAGCTTACAGAATCACAGTATCGTCAGAAGGTTGCAACGTAGATATGGAAAGACTGGAAGAGTCACAGAAAGGTATAAAAGTGGACTTTCTTTGGCCACGTCTGCTATGAAGTGAACAATGCTCAGCACAACTGGATGATGAATGCCATTCAACTCCTGGTATATTTAAGGGAGGTGAGAGGCTCCCAGATGCCACATCAGATCATTAGGAATCATTAACATCAGTGTGGTCTGTGTGCTGGACAACCTGCAACAATAACTGATCACACCAACAGGCTGAGGGGCCGCCCTTCAACAAGAGAGGGACGTCATGCCACAACAGACTATAAGTTGACTTGTGAACAGTCGGAGACATTGCTGTCAAGTTGTAATTAATGCTCAAGTCACATGACACCTTATGGAGACATTGACATTAATTATTGTTGCATACTCACAACTCTTGGCTTTTCTCTTAATACACTGTGTGAGGTAGGGAAATCACTGTAGGATATTTCTAAACTTCTCTACTTTCATGCTATGATATCATTGTTGTGTGAACTTTTTATGTTTTCCACAAATTTGACCAAAAGCAAAATATCCCTAACACTTTGTGAGTAGTATATGTATATAGATGTATAAAACAGTATGATGCAGCGTACAGTAAACGCTTACTTTAGTGCAAGTTACATCTAATTTGTCTTTGCAGCTACATGATAAATGCTAAGCTCACTTATGGTTCCAACAGTATTCTGTTAAAGATGGGCTACCTGTACAGAACAGAAGCATTACAAAATCCTTCTTGCCTTTGTTGCAATTCTTTGTAAAATAATTATTGGTGTTTTTGGAGAATACAGAATGCTTTATACAAAGTAAATAGTTTTGGCTGGTGTAGCACCACTTTCAAGTATACACAGTATTTACAATGTAGGGAAGTAAACATTGGTTTCACAGCTATGAAACAACAATTTTGTCTTAATGTGACTGGCACATTGTTTTTTGTTGTTGTTGTTTTAAGTCCAAAACATATGACATTATAAAAAGGATTCCCATAGGAGTGACCACAAAGAAATACACAGTGATTATTTTAACAACACACAAACTGTTGCACTTCAGTGTAAGCGTGTACAAGAACCATGCTACATATAAACTTCTGTAGAATTTGAATTTTCTGAAAATACACTTGTTCTATTTGCTTTCTTCAAATGGCAGTCCGGTCACATCGCGTTTTATTCCTTGAAAGTAGGAGTAATTGAGGTTCCCTTGTAGAAAACATTCCTAGCATTATCAGGACTGTTGGCTCTCTCTGGGATCATAATGATATTATTGCTTTTTCTTCGCAGCGTTGACTCACGACTGGAAGCAACTGAGGGGATTTCGGAAGCTGCCTCTCCCCCTAAGTTACCACCTCCTCCAGCCCCAGGACTACATCCATCTCCTGGAGTGACCCTTATGGTGGAAAGACCCTGAGGATGGAGCCTTTGCTCTGACTGGCCACTGTTCTGGGTGTGAACAGTAACTATGGGTGGGGTTCCAACAGTTGAGGTGGTGATAATAATGTGTTTGCCACGCTTCCGGTCAACGGACCCTTCACGAGCTGAGTCTGAACTCTCCGAGTCGACGCTTTGATCATTGTGCTCAACAGTCTGCCTGAGACTCCCAGGACCTGACCCACTACCAACACAGCTAGTCCCTGTACTTCCACCGACACTGTTGCCATGATCCAGTGATCGCCACCTCCAAGAGCCACTTCCATCTGTAGACGGAGCTTGAATAACTGGTTTGTTATTTTCCGGGTGGGCCTCTACTCTGACAATTGCTCCAGTGCTTCCTGAAATGCTACCAGTAGTGCTGCCCAGTGAGCTGGGCCCTGTGGTGCTGATAGGGTCTTGATCGGTGAGTGCTCTGTATCGCGCACTACCGTGGCAACTTCCATTATCATTAAAACCCATGCTGCTTTCATCTAAGCTTTTGGAATGGGTTTGAAGTAGACCCTGCTGCTTGGACATAGCAATCACTTGCATGATTCGTGGCTGGGTGCTCTGCATGTTTCCAGTCTTCTCAGCTGCTCTTTGCCAGTTAGCTTGAACTGTACTGTTGACTGTTATGTCACTTGCTCCTGTCCTTTGGGAAGTGGTGTTGTAATTTTCATGTGCTTCCTCTGGTATGTGCACTAGCTGTGAAGACCCAGGTCTAGATTGCATTGATATCCTGGTGCCTCCAGTGATTCCACTGCAGTTACTGGGTAGTGTGGTACTAGCACCAGTGGGTAGCTTGGACATGTATGTGCTGGCATCAAGGCCTCCATTTATGCCCACAGTTGATGGTTCAGAGCTGGATCGTAGCTCAATGCTGCCATGATGTGGAAGGTGGCCAGAAGATGAGTCGACAGAGGAGGAAAATGAGTCTGGGGACATCATGGAGCATTTATGGTTGTTGTTCTTGCTTTTCCATTGAGACAGAAGCTGCTTTGAGCGACTGGAGTCCATGGATGCATGGTGGAGAGTGGCAGCATGGCGTCTAGCGGCTTCTTCATATGCTGCTATGGCCTGAGGGGTGTGAACCCGAGGAAGCGTGTGGCTAAAACTCATCATGGCATCTTTGCTCTGGGGGTTGAAGGGCGACATCACTTCCACATTAGCATTGGAGCGCTTTAGGCTGTCTTCAGGTCTCTGCTGCTGAAGGCCTCTGTGAAGCAGGCTTTCAGAGTGGGAGGTGGGGATACCAGCCTCACTAGACATACTAGCTTTCATCTGAAGGTGATGGAGAACAGCCTCCTGACTTACATGTGGCAATGTGCAAGAAGGGTGGTGCAAAAGGACAGGAGGACTGCTGTTGGGCTCCTCACTTGACTGGAAATTTCCAACTGCATACACCCCCTGGAAACAAATCAAACACAAGTACATACTTTACTTGATAATGCACAAATCATTGACATGACTGTGACACCTTTTATTTTATACATTTTTAATAGGTTCTTATAGCTTAAGTGTTAAATTTCACTTATCCTAAATGTAAAAACAGAGAATCACATGTGGAAACATAGTCTATGGAGCAGTGCTATCTCATTTACGTTCCTACCAAGGCTTTTCTGCATTGGTGTGTTGGAGTGCTTCACTTTCGGACTGCATGAACTCTAGGAATTTGTAGTTCCTAGAGTGTATAAATGAGCTTCTAGTTCATCTCTTATGATCTTGCCTCTTCCGATACAAAAGGCCTAGTCCATTAATCCCTCTTTTCAGATCCCGTCAGATTCCTGTAGTCATCTGATCACCTGCTTCTCTCAAAGTCTTTTAAAATCGGACTTATGACATCAACTCTGTGGCACTTGAGCGATGTGAACTGTCTTTGGATGCCATGCATTCTTATTGCAAGGATTGTCTAATACTTAGTAGTTTTGCTCTCTTCCATCTTCTTTATGTATGTATGTATACATACATACATACATACATACATACATACATACATACATACATACATACATACATACATACATACATACATAGCCTAGGGCTACTAAAATCAGTGGAACTTTTCTTTTTTTTAGTAATGATTCTATGTGTTTATTTTAACAAAAACACATAATTTCATTATAGAGTTCTGATTTTTACAATAATATATATTTGATAATGCATGTTGAAATCATTCTTTAATCAATGCATGTTGAAATCATTCTTTTTATGGGAAACATAAATTGCTCTTGGTGGCCCCCTGGTGGCCGCGGTAGGTCACGCTTCACCAGTACTATGAGCTGCAATTTGCAGAGTTCATGCAAACCTCCAAAGCTATGATGGAAGATACGTTAGCAAAACAATGTCACAAAAAAGGACTTATCCGTCAAGGAAAGAGAAAAGAAAGAGGAAGAATAGAGAAAAAGCCAAGCTAAAGTATGTTTGCATGTCTCTTGGTAATGTAATGTTTATCAAAAAGATTTGTGGAGCTACTAATAGAACATTTGTTTGATAGCGACCTTGAATGGTCCAATTCAATAGCCAAACATTTATGCTACTACCTTTGCATTTGGAGTATGTGGAGTATTCCTCCACATACTCCAAATAAATATCTGGAGGAAAATTAGCATTTGAACGCTGTGACTTTGCAAGTTCTCCCACTTAAGGATGTGGTGCCAGCTCTCTTAAGGTCATTGTCATGGAAGAACTTGACAATGACCTGAAGCACACAGCCAGGATAAGCAAGGAGTGGCTCAGTAAGAAGCATATCTAGAGTCTGGAGTGGCCTAGCCAGTCTCCAGACCTAAACCCAATAGAAAATCTTTGGAGGAGCTCAAACTCCGTGTTTCTCAGCGACAGCCCAGAAACCTGGCTGATCTAGAGAAGATTTGTGTGGAGAAAAGGGCCAAAATCCCTCCTGCAGTGTGTGCAAACCTGGAGAAAAACTACAGGAAACGATTGACCTCTGTGGCTGCAAACAAAGGCGACTGTATCAAATATTAACAGTGATTTTCACTGGTATTCAAATACTTATTTGCAGCAGTAACACACAGATAAATTATTAAAAAATTATACATTGTGATTTCCAGATTTTTTTTTTTAGATAATGTGTTTCACAGTGGACATGCACCCAAGATGAAAATTTCAGACCACTCCATGATTTTGAAGTGGAAGAACTTGCAAAGTTGCAGGGTGTTCAAATACTTAATCATGCTGATTCCTGACTTTTGATGATCATCTCATTTATATCCAATATGTATCTATGAGTTGCATGTGTGGGCTTGTGATATATGTACATGTTAGTGAGACAGTTTGTCCAGATAGTCCCATATATGTTCATTTTAAAGACATATATTTGATACAAGATTATGGTATAGTTGTAAAATATCCATTAATTAATGTAGTGCTCTCCAAATGTCTGGATTATTATTATTTAATCTAATGAACTAAAGTCAATTCAGCCCAAAGAAGCATTGAAGTGAAAAATTGATAGTTGTTTTTGATGAAACATGCTGTTTTTAAGACTTCAAAGTTACAAGTAAATTGTTTTCTTGTTAGCTAATTTCACCATATAAAAGATGCTAGCAAGGGAGCAATTTTTGACAAACTTACCAGGTACACGGCGATACCACCTCCAATCAGGAATCCCAGATAAACGTCAACAGCATGGTTCTTGTACTGAATGATTCTAGTCAAACCACAAATTATGGCACTTATAATAAAAGAGAAGACCAGCAGAGGTTTAAGCAGCTTGGACGAGTCTGTGAGAGTGCTGTTGAAATACATCTGTCAACACAAAAACACATATCAGTCCTGATGAGTGGCTCTGCAGGCTTTCTAAAGATCATTCAAAATCCATCCATCCATATATCCATACATATAGGGCTGCAGAGAAGGCCTATACAGCAATAAACCACATAGTTCACTCTGCACTTAGCTAAATCAGTCACCTGAAACATCATCACAGTGAATCTAAACATCTTTAGTAGTAGAGAAAAACCAGCTTAACTCCAAATACAGCAGCCTGCAGTTTTCAGCTAATCTAAACTATTGTAGGACTACAAGATGTGACAACACACTGTTGCTACCATGGGGAGCACATCTGATACACCGAACTACTGTAAGTATCAAAACTAAAAAAATTACTTTTAACTGTTTGTATTGCTAAACATTTTATTAAAATTTTCCAAGCAACAGCATTGACAAATTTTAAGTTTCTTTAATATTGTATCATCCATCCATTGGCCACACATCCTTATTCTTTACTAATAAAATCAGCTGTCAGTTACAAAGTGGTCACTTTTTGTTTTTCTTTTGGCAAATCCCATTTAAAGGGAACTAAAAATGGAATGAGTGTGTACCGCTAACACACCGCTATCTGTTTAATGACATGCTATTTAAGATTGACTAATAAGAAAAAAGAGAACAGAACAAGTCTTTAAATACTTTTTTCCAGCAGTCTATACTGGAGCTCCAGGAACTGAACCAGCTGCCAGGCAAGTGAACGAAGCACATAGAGCAGAAAATAAAAGACTATTATCCTCAACTAAAAAGTGTAATTAAATCTGTTCATGGTATCTGTGTGTTTTTAGAAAGGTTCAATTACTCACTGATATGTAGACAGCAGCGAAGGATGCTAGTGTGGCATGCTGGGATGGGAAGGATTTTCTGTAACAGAACAAAAAAGAGAACGAGGGAGTCATCACTAAGGCCAAAGAAAACCAAGTATGATGCCAGGGGGTTTCGTTTCCATGGGTTCTCTCATCATTCATATTAGATATCTCCCGTATGAGTTTCTACCTACTGTAACAACCCACCATAGACCCATAAAACACATCTAAGCATGCAGCCTGTGTCTGATCCAGCCTTGTTATAGTGCGTCTCAGCAGGAGCTGAGCTGGGAGCTGCTGAGGGAACATGAACCTGTGGCCCACTTTCTCAGTGAGCTTCATCCATGTGACCTATTTCTACCAGCTCCTCACATTCCATCCTCTAACCAGCTTAGCTGTGTGTGCGCGTGCGGGGGTGCGTGCGTGTGTGTGGATCCCAGCATCTTGGTGCATTCAAGCAGTTGTGTATATCCACGTGTGCCTTCATTTAATTTCCATCTGAAACATCTGTGGAATCATAAAAAATTAATACAGATGTGAAAACTGACTGCACTGCTTCTCACAGAGCTGACCTAAATTTAGAGCTGAAATCAGTCCAGCAGATTTCTTTACTACAACTCTGGTGGATGAGCCGCTGGTCTTCCAGTGAAGTATCTCTGCAGTCGATGCCTGATGGCTAACGAGTGCCTCTGGTGGCTGACAGTTAGTTTAGTCCAGACAGATTTACCTTCTCTTTCCTGTTTCTTTTAACTGAATATTGTCTAAGAGCAGTAATTCAATAATTAAAAGTGAAAAACAAATCTGCGCACAAATTAGCTTACTTTAAATCTCCAAATACAAGTATTTGAACTTCGTATTTAAAATAAAAATAATTTAGACTGGCATATAAAATAAGTCAACGTACTATTTAACTTGACTTCTAATATAAAATAAATTATTTAAAAATCAGTCTGTCTAAGAATCTGTACTTAGTGAGGATTAATTCAGTTCAGGTTTTCCCTCCCTTAAGCAATATAGAATTGGAATTAGAGCTGACAAAGAAGAGGAAAAAACTATAAATTCACCTCATTCTATGCTACAGTGAGAATTCCTTCATGATCTAGCATCAGGGTGAAACCAACAGATGTGCAGTTCAGACTGGAGAAGCTGTTGTGAAAGATGGAAATAATAAAGGAGATGTGGCCCTCAGAAAGCTAGTTAAACATATACTGACTAGGCAACTGAGCTAAAAGAAAGTGACAGATGAGTCAGCAACCACAGTAATTTATTGCAGCAATAACATATGATAATATATGCTTGGCGTTTTGATGGATACACCCATCCATCAAAAAGCAAACTTGTTTTATAAAAGATAAAAAATAAATCTAACAGGCAAATATTCCTTTCACTGAAATACATCCAGTAATAATACTCTGACAGCAGTAAGCCTGGTTCTAGTTTTCCTCAGTCCATGGTTCGTACCAAGCATGGTTCTGCTTCTGGTTCAAGCAGCATTCCGTTTCTGGAACAAACTTCCAGAAAACTGCAAAGGTGCTGAAACACTGAATTCCTTTAAATCAAGGCTAAAACCAATTTAATTAAAGCCTTCCATCAATAAGAACAGGAAAAAAGTTTAACTCTCCCCTCTGCATGTTAACATGTTGTTCTTTAACACCTCTTTAACTATGAGATGCTTGTGGATCAATGGAAGAATGATGGGCAACCACATCCAGAAATATTCTGCTATTATGATCCATTTTAGCTTTTGCTATGGCAACAGGGATGATGCACAGATATTTGATTGGAAAATTGACTGATAAAGTAATCCAACTAAAATGGGTTGGCTTATTGGTTAAATGATCATTATCTCAACTCAGGACTATGTAATAATAATGCTGGTCCGGACAAACTGCTGTCTGTTTGTGTGCCTATTCCAAGTTACTCACTGAAAGTTTGCATGTTTGCAGATTTTTTGTAAAGTATGTCTAACACGTTTGAAATGAAAAGCAGTTTGTAAATCTGAAATTCTTTGAAGCAGTTGTACATGACACTCTGTTGCCTGGAGTTTCAAAGCAGTTAATCAAGGAGCGCCATTCATTTCCTTTGCAGTGATTGGTTGTGGAGGTAAGAAAGATTGTAGATCTCAGCTTCTGCTATAGAGCTGAGACATTTCCATTGTACGATTCAATGAACATTGAGGTATATTTGGTATTTGAACTATTGAAAAAGGCAGTTAGAAGCATTTTTAGAGGGAGTCTCAAGAAATCAGTGGTCTGGTCCCCAACGTACTAGACTGCCAGGTGGTCAGATGAAATACCTGTTTCATCAGCAGCTGAAATAGATCAACCAATAGAAATCCTTCCACTTTATGAAAACATGAAGTGGACTGAACTAATGAATATGTGACATTTCTGTTGAGGAAAACTAGGCTCTGGTCATTCGGATCAGTGATGAAGAACAGAATGAAGTCAGGCAGGAGAAACATTCCAGCAGAGCTGTCACCACATCAAGTCAGTGTTAGGCATCACAACAGTTCTCACCTAAATATTTTCAATATTTTCCATCTACAAAATTGTCCCTAAATGCTCCTGTGACATGGAAAAGGCTGTGAAGCCAGAGCTCAGAGTATCAAAGCACAAACGTCTTCATGAGGTGCAGCATGCAGCGTGAGAACAGCTCTGTTCTCTCTAACTGATGTAGGCAGCTTTTCACTTTTACCTACTCTGCTAAATGTTGCTCAGAGTAACTTAAAAAAAAAAAAAAACAGAGACCGTGGGTTTAACAGTAGTGACATGCTAACGTCCAGGCCTGGAGGGTTGATGTACTGTTACTTCTAAATGTCTCCCAGGTTTAACACACCTGAATCAGATGTTTATGACCTGCTCAGTCTGCAGTGAAGTTCTCCAGGGACTTGCTGATGAACTCATGGTTTGACTCAGGTGTGTTGAAGCAGAGACACTTTCAAAAGTTGCAGGACATTGGCCCTCAAGACCTCTGAGGGCCCCTTGCTCTAGATGCTTTTCTGTAACAGTTTAAACATTTATTTCATGCGTTTAATAAAAATTCTGAACTGCTGATTAATTGTGTGAAGATGATGTATTCAGAACTCAAACTGTCCAAACACTTCAATTGATCAATTCTTATTTAACACATTTTTTAAAACTGTTGCAAAAGAACAAAATACATACTCTTTCATTACAGTGTCTTATTGATTACTTTTGTCACTGGAAAGGTCTTAGTTCTAGAGGTAAGTGAAAGAGATGAATGCTTTTCCTCCTCACCTCCCCTGGTTTATGGCTGCAGGGTCTGCTCCTGAGCAGATATCCTCTCTCACATAGGGGTTCTTATCACAGCTGACGTTCAGTGTGGTGTAGTTGGGTTTGCACACAGTGAGGAAGTAGGGTGTGGGATAGCCAGTCATTAGCTGCAGGATGTCGGTAATGAGGGCGGTCGCACAGAGGCCAAACGCATGAACACCTGAGGATGAAAGGTTTGACGTGAGACAACTGTGCAAGAGGTCCAAAAATCATACCTGGGATGATAATGTGAGAAAATGCAACATGAATTAGGAAGAACCAAGTGTTTATTGGTCTTAAACTAAACACTGAGAAAGTGGACATACCAACAAAGCGGATGGCTCGGCGAATGAAAGAGTTGAAATTGCAGCCAGCTGCGTTGATGCTAGCCTCCGTTCCGCCAGTCTTCCTCCGAGAAAGGCAGCAGAACAAGATGGCCTCTCCAATCATGATCTGGAGAACAATCACTCATTTACTACATGTGCTTCCATGTAGATGTGGTTGGTAAAGATTGTACTGAGGATGACAGCAGACTCAACATTTAGTCTTCAATGTGTTTTTTGTTACTTACTTGCTAGGCTTAACCTTTGCTGTACACATTCTGGTTGGTACTGAATCAATGTTGCCTTTAATAATGTTTACATATTTTCAGATCTAATCCAATTCAATGAAATTTTTGATATGGCGTCAATTCACATCATATGCAATTATATCAAGCAACTTACAAGACAGACAGACACAACATATGATCTAATCAATCCAAGATGATTAGAACAAAGAACAAAGCAACTTTCATTCATTATTCCAACTGATAGAAGATTTTCTAAGTAATCCAAGCCAGTTGCATTGAGCCACTAACTTCCCAGTGATCCGCCTACTGAGCAAGGATCTGGGGAAAGACAGCAGTTGATTGCATCAAGCAACTTTAACTTTATTGAATTCTGGGCGTGGTGGTGGCGGCGCAGGGGTAAAGCGCACAAACCACATACGAAGGACTCAGCCTATGGCCGTCACGAGTTTGGCCTGGACCGATGACCTTTGCTACATGTTTCCACTGTTCTGTCAGATTACTATTAAAAAATCCTAGAAATTTTTTTTTTCTGACTTTCCATGCTTGATGCTTGGCCCATGAATGGGGAACTGGTTGTGTGACTGGGTTTGGGATTGACCTCCTACATCTCCTGTGCCTTGCTGACCGTCTACCAGTGTGTGGGGCATACACATTGCCCTGGGTCAGTGCCTTATGTCTGTCTGCCTGGGGCACTTGATGAATAGGTTCAGAGGTAAAAAGTAAGAATAAGATCACCTAAATGTCCATTCATTCATTCATTCATTCAAACAAACAAAATGCATTTGAACTGAAAAGTGTAGCTCACTCTGTCTAACACTTCAATTTCAAAACACTTTATTAAAATGTGATGAACCTTTGAAGTACCACCCTCCTCCTCAGGCCATGTAAATGGCAGGTCAGTCTGCAGATTCTATTTCACTTTGGAGCCCCAGCTGAGGTTAATGTGAACCTCTGGCTGTATTATTGTACAGTTTGAGACTTTATACTTCTAACTGTACCTTATAAAGTGAAATATTCTGAATAAAATAATTGTTTTAATATTGATATTTTCGCATATTCAACCATGTGGTTTTCCAAAGAAACAGGAACTCTGTGCATGTCTATGGTCTTAATACTCACAGTGATGGCTGGTCCAGCGAAGGCCAGGCTAAGCAGCATCAGCAGTGGGATGACCTCGTGGTTGGGGTCGATGTAGGGCAGGCTCAGGCTGCGGTCGTGGCAGTTATACCCAGAATTCACCGGCTTGAACACATCGGTCCACTCCAGGAAGTAGAGACTGACCATAGATGAGACCAGGATGGGCAGCTATGGAGACCAGAGCCACACAGAGTTACTACACTTCCAGGTCATAAAAGCTGAAGCTTATGTAGATTTCCAGTCAATATTTTTTTATGGCTGTAGCTACTGTAATGGCCTTTTGGATCAATGAGCATGTTAATTTGATTCAATGATGCATGGAAGATTATGGATGTGACCTATGAAAAGAAAAATGGAATATGTTGAATGGAATTAACAACTAACTTGAAATGTACCCACTGATCCTAAATGTGATCACTAAACTCTAATGAAAGTGTATTTGACAAATTTAGGGTTTAGAAACAACAGAGGACAAACAGTGAGGCATCTGGTCAGACGTGTGGGATTAAAGCTCATCTTAACGTCTCAGAGCTGCGCAGTTCTGTGGAGGCTGCTGGAGCCAGGCAGTCACATGGCTCAGCTGAGCTGCAGACAGGCTGAGAGGCTGTCTGCAGCATCACACCTCACCTGTCACAAAGTCAGTGGACAGGACTTTGGGAGCTGAACAGGTCAGAGGTGGTGATGGCTGTACTGCACTGAATCTGAAGAAGCCTCTGACTGAAGATGCTCTGCCTTCCCAAGACAGTGTCATGAACAGGATGGTCAGGGTTGAAATAGGGATTCTTCTCATGCAAAGAAGAATCCTTCTTTGCATAAGAAGGATGGAAAGAAGACAGTCATCCCCAGAACAGAACCAGCCTTCTTTATCAGGCTGTTGAGCCTTCTTATGTCCCTGGCTCTGATGCTGCTGCCCCAATAGGTGAAGGCAGCAGAGATGATGCTTTCAACAACAGACAGACAGAAGATCTGCAACATTTTGCTGCAAACCTTGAAGGATCTTAGCTTCCTACAGTCTGCTCTATTCCTTCTTCTTGCACCTCCAGTCTAGTCTGTTTTCCAGACGAACACCGAGGTATTTATATTCCTCAACAACCTCCACTTCTTCTCTCATGATGGAAATAGGGTTTGATCTAACCCTGTTCCTACTGAAATCAACAATCATCTCTTTGTTTTGTTCACATTTAAGATTAGATGATTGTTCCCACACCATGACACAAAGCGGTCCATCAGCTCTCTGTACTCAGCCTCTTGTTCATCTCTGATTCACCCAACAACTGCAGAGTCATCAGAGTATCTCTCTAGATGACAGAAGTCAGACTTGTGCTGGGAGTCAAAATGACTCCAGCTGTGTCTACTATTAAAAGTAACCTTTTGTTGTAATGGTAAAAGTTATAAAGTAAAATATATTTGATAGTACATATCCTTTAGTCAAACAACACAGACTGCAACCATCAATATTTAATCATGTTTTCTTCATGACATATTACATCTAGGATAGCCATTCTGCATAATGAAGCCCTGAGTGAATGGTGCTGTGCTCTACAGCACCACTGCTGCAGAAACAATGCACAATGATTCAAATATCACAGCAAAGACCAACAATAAGGATTCAAGAATATTTTAAAATGTTTATTTTATCGTTACTTTATTATTAATATCACTTGGAGTCACACTGCTGAGTAAGTAAACCGCCACTAATACAGCCTGTGATAAATGCGTCAGATAAAAGCCTGTAAAGCAATCAGGTGAGTCCAAAAGGGTCACACAGTTTCTGTCATACCTGTCTGAATAAAGCCCAGTCTCTTCTGGGAGCGTTCTGCTTAGCCAGGGTCAGTTTTTATTTTAATGACTTACAATGAATTTTAATGAATATTACAAAAGTATTTCATCAGTGGCTTTTTTTATTTATAAAATATAAAGTTGGAATGAATTTTGACTGAACACAAGTGAAACTAATTCTGACAGGGTCGCCTGGACTTGGTCACTGCCTGAGAGGAACCAAAGAGGAGAAAGAAGGAAGTTCAAACCATCTCATAATAATTGGACAAGGATCATATCCCAGACTCCAGCATCTCTCTGCTGACTCTCTAACCGTGCTTCCAGACAGAGGTTTAAAGAGGAACAGCAAAAGCAGAGAAGGTGAATTAGTACAGTGGCTAATTGATTATATCATCCAGGACATGTTACTATAGAATATAGTCTCTGCTACATGGAATTGAGGTTGCATGTCTTGATAGTCATGACGTTGTTATACAGCAACAGTCTTCAGTCAGAAGACTCTTCAGATTAGTTGTAAAGCTGATTGCTACTGGAGACCCTTCCTGCCATCAGCATTACTGTCCACAGAAGATACTTGGATTATTAGAGTTACAACAGCATTTAGGTTTTCTTCAGGACGCATAAAGTATTTTTTAATTGAACTGAATTTTATATGCAGATTTAAAGTTCAGGTCTGATGAACCTCTTATTTAGGATTCCTAGTTTCTAAAAAGATCACTAAAGAAAGTCCCAAGAAAGTTGTTTCAAAAGCTAAAAGTTAATCTGTTATATTATTGTAAAACAATATAATTTAAACTCCAATCCTAAATATTCATCATGTCTGTGAAATTAAGTGATTTTTCCCTACAGGTGTAAGTGAGCCTGAAACATTCATCTTTAACTAAAATATGACTAAAACTAACTACTAATGTGCTGTTAAGGTTGACACTGATAATGTCCTACTGAACTCCAGCTCTCCTTTCACACCTCAAGTCTTTCTTCTCCTTCTTCAACATGTAAAAACAATCACCGTCACAATAGATCTGTCTCCCAAGCTCCCCCAGTCTCATTACTTTTTCCCATCTCAGTTTGAATGACAGCAAATTTCACAAGCAGGACATTTTGCTCAGCAAAGCTGTGAATACAGCACTGCTCTCCCAGTGTGATCAGTGCTGTGAGGGCATGGTGAAAATTAGGAAGGGGCTTTATAAAAGAGATCCAGGACACACCCAAGACCCCACATCTATCTATCTATCTATCTATCTATCTATCTATCTATCTATCTATCTATCTATCTATCTATCTATCTATCTATCTA